>CAEGAF010118862.1:0-12605 GCA_903067075.1 Micropoecilia bifurca
ACACACACACACACACACACACACACACACACACACACACACACACACACACACACACACACACACACGCACACATATTCCCCCCCCCCACACACACACACACACACATACACAGAGCAGCTGAAGAGAAAAACAACTGTAATGCCTTCCAGCACAAAGCATGTGGCATTTTATCACACTTGCCTTTTGGATAGAGCTGCACAGAAGAATGACACAAATGAGTTTGTATTTGTGTGGATTGCTGAATTCACTACGCAAAGTAATGTCTGATTATAAACTAAGCAGGCGTTAAAACAATAATTCAAATAAGGTTAAAAAATTTTGACCTTGATAATCAATTGCATTAATCAAGCTAAGGAGCCCGACCTTCTTACTGCACTGAAAATTTAATTATGTGCTATACTGTTGTTTTTTTGTTGTTGTGCTTTTTAGGGAGTCTCTGTGCTTAGTTGGTGACTCTGATGCTCAGTACTATGTTTACTCTGCTGGATTTACTGTCTAACATAAAACCAGTCAGTTATATAAAATGGTTCAGTGTTTTTCCAATGAAATAATTTAAAATGGTATATGAAACTGATATTACATCCCAGTGCGGACGGAACAATACTGACAGAAATACACCATTCTCAACAGGCGGGGGCGCACTTTCTCGGTCTATAGTCCGACATTCGAGTGACGTGAATCCATTCCTCCCTCCCTGGCTCCTCCAGACCCCCCCCCCCCACCACCCCCACCCCCGGCCTGGTTCGGGGGGGCAGCCGCCCCCCCAGTCCCCCCTATAGCTCCGCCCCTGTGCCTCCTCCCAGAGGGACATGTTCAAAAGGCCTTCCAGGAAAGATGCTCAAGCAACTCCTATCGATATGAAGTAGTAATGGCCCTGTGTCTAAGGGAAAGTCCAACTATGATGCAGAGGAAGCTCATTTCATCTGCTTGTGTTGGGTATCTTGTTCTTTTGGTCATAACCTGTATTTCATGACCATAGGTATGGGTAGAAACGTAGACCAACCAGTAAATTTAGAGTCTTGCCTTTCAGCTCAGTCTTGCCCACATTGCACCATGCTCCTCTCAGAAGAACAAAATACTTGACCTCCACTTGAAGGAGAAACTTCCCGTTAGCCTGGAGAGGACAAAACATAATTTTCCAATAGAGAACCATGGACTCGGACTTGAAGGAGCCAATCTCTAGGAACTTCACGCTCAGCTGCGAACCACCCCAGTGGATACTGTAAGGTCCTGGCCAGAGGGAACCATGTCCTCCACAAAAAGCAGAGATGAAACCTGCTGATTCCCAAACCAAAACCTCCTCCGCAATTGGCTGCATCTAGAAGTCCAGTCCAGTAGGTATGAACAGGACCTGTGACAAAAGGCAGCCTTGTTGAAGTCCAACGTCTACCAGCTGGAGATGTGATTAGTGCCAACAATGCAAACCAAACACTTGCTCCACTTGTGCGAAGGTCAGATGGTCCTTAATAAAGGAGTCTTGGAATTTAGATGCTCAAATTACTTCCAGCATCTGAATTGATCTGTGACAGTATGTGGAGATAACATTTACAGCTTGTTTTGTTATATTTCTCTCCATATTTTTGCTGGATATATATAGTTCCCCCCCTGGAATAAGAAACTGGGCTTTTTAACTCTCCTGGCTGCATGATGTCATCTCTTCCAATATTTGGTGTGCAGTCAGTTTGCCCTTGTTTCGCTGCCTAATGAGATCAGCATGGAAAAATGCTCTCTATGACCTGATGACTTTTAAAGGGTAGATCTGTCCAACTCCACACGTGTCAAAGGCTGATGTCACATAATTACATATACATCAAAGTCTCTTGTTTACATCTTGACAAAAAAAAATCATTAAATCCAATATTTTTACAACCATATACAACCAAGTATATTGCACACATCCATTCTCATGTTATGAAAGCTTCTTCCATATTCATCCTCCTCACCTTTTTAGGAGAACTATCTGCATGTGACAGAAATGGCTGAAGGTGATGTTTCGCAAGGAAACACACTTGCACATGTCTTCGTTCCTTCTCTCATTGCCATGTCTTTGTGATAACTCTGTATGACACCATGGGAATTGCACCAGCAGCTCTCTGATGTTGCACACACCATGTCCCATCTAAATGAGCCAAGAGGGAGCAAAAAATATCTCAGCCAACTGTCATCCTGTGAAAAACAACATTAACACACCTTCAAGCACACATGAAAGAGGCCAGCATGTTAGTAACTCTTCACAGGACTGTGTGCAGGATGGGTGATTAAGAATTGTTGCTAAATTCAGATTTTTGGCTTTTTTGATGTCATCGTTGTTTGTTTATCACATCGATACATTGTCACTATGTTTCTTAAGATAAACAGTAGGTCTATCGGTCTGCGTTAAACTGCGTCGTTCAGATGAAGAAAAAAAAATTGTTGGTACCCTTTGCACTCACTGAGGCAATGTTTTGAATATGTATCGAGTTAATTGCTTTCGTAAAATGACAGGGTAAAAACAAAAAATAAAATAAAAGGAGTTGTTGTCTGATCAAAACAGCTTAAAATAATTTCCTGGTATCTATGTAACAAAACACACCCCAGATCTACTGAACAAAACTGATGCTTTGATCGACTTTTGACCAAATATATTAACTATTTAGGTAAATTATTTTGTTTATCCAGCATTGGTTCAATGGGACAATAAATCTTGGAGGGAGGAAAACCCACAATCCCTCCTAATCGAGACTCTAGATAATTCCTGAGTTGGTATCAAGTCCAATCTGAATGTATGTACTAAGTCTGGGTTTGGTCCCAAGTGTCCTTCTGGTGCAAAGCAACATAACAGAGTACGTTTAAAATCTCCTCTGTTAATGACTCTCTTTGCCATATTGCTGAAGCCAGCTCCTACCATCCAAGACAGGAAATTCACCAGTTACGTAGATCCAGGATCTGTTTCTTGTGGTTGATTCATAACTCAACAGCATCGATGCCGTACGTAGAAAGGCCACATCAAGAGTACTTCCCCCATTACCACTCAATCTTTGGTTTATTATGACAAATTGAAGCAAAATGCAAATGCAATCCTGTTACTTTTAGAATGCATCCCTGCTCCAAAACACCTGAATTAAATACCCTAGCTGTCTCTTCAGATTTTGCAGATGCCTGGTAATTCATGAATTTGATTCAAGTTGGTTGGACCATAGATGAATTTACAGGAAAACGTCCCTAAAGATCTGTAATTGAAGACCAAACTGGAGCAAGGTTTGTATTATGGTAGATGAGCCATTCAATCCAAACATTTCCCACTCTTGTCTAATATCCCTTGTGATGAAAACACATAGATTATTTAACTTAGGAACATGCAGACCCTCACCCTGGAGAGAGAGCAAACCCTCTTTTGTCTGCTTCAGAGCCAAGGCCTTAAGAAGACCAAGAAGAAATGACTCTCATCCCAGCTCATTCACACTCAGCTGCAAACAATCCCAATGCACCTTGAAGGCAATGACAAGAATATGCCAACAAAATAGAGTGCATGTTAAAAACAAAGATGAAACCCAGAGTTTGCCAAAGCAGACACTCTCCTTTCCAGGACGATATTTTCTGAGATCTCGTCCATCAACGCCATTAACAGGAACAGTGACGAGGCGCAGCCCTGATTTCAGTCGGACCTACACCAGGAACAAGTTTGACTTTGTGACGGGAATGTAAACTCCAGCTTTGGTTGCACAAGGACTGATAGCACCTCAAGCACTGCGTGGTCCTGATATCTATATTGAAACCATAGCCATTATGTTCTGTGCGTTTGTAAATGTCGGACTTTTTTTAACCCCAGAGGCAGATCCGTTCTTCCCGCACCTCCAAAACATCCAAAACTCATGTAAATAAAATCCCTCCCAAAATTCCCTGGCTGCTCGTCTGATTCATTTGCCTCTCTCTGAACACCCCAGGATTATAACAATGTTTATATTGCCAGACAACTTTCAAATTGTATTGTGATTTCTTAACTTAATTACGTGGGTTTTTTTCTTGTTTACCATCTGCTTGTGTTCAGATTACTGCTATCATGATGGTATTAAGAGTCTCCGTACCAAGAGCACTGAGTCTTAGAGGTCTTAGAACAAGTAGCGCAAAACTCACAAGGATGAAAGTACAAGGAGGTACACATGCATCTTTGACAGCTAATACAGACAATGCCTGTAGCACTGAGGGTTTGAGACAGTTTTGTATTGCAAGGCTGTCCAATGCAAGCCAAGACTCCTTTACATCTGCCTGTGGCTCACACACATACGCACACGCATGCATTGAAGGGTGATTACAGCCACTGACAGGATGCAAGCAAAGCCCTTTTTCCTTCCTTCATTTCTCTCTCTTTTTCCCTTTGCTTCCATTTGGGCGACACTATCACCCTGAGGTGCTGAGGGTCGGTGACAGGGGGCCCCGAGCGTCCAAAGCCTGTCCGACACTGACAACTGACTGTTGACAGCGTGTCCCGAGGGCACAGCCACACTCAGACACACAACTAACACCAGTATCATTTCCTTCTTCACTTCACTGTCACTGCTTTTTCTTTTCTTTGACTTCTCCCCCCATCCCCTTCCTCCTCTACTTTTTCTTTCCCTTTCTTCACTTCTTCCCCGTTTTATTTCAGGTTTAAACTGCTGACCCAGGAAGGTTTTTCCAGAGGTTGCCGTTCCAGGCTTCCAGTCAGTCGGCCTTGAGTTCTGCTCTCTGAGCCCGGAGCTGGCCGTTTGGACCGAGGAGCTGAACTCTTCTGACTGCTGCAGAGGCCCCGGAGGTTTAATAAGACACATTGCTGCCTTGGTTTATTGATGTGTTGAAGTTTTGCTTGAAGATATGAAAGGTCTCATGAGAAGATATATGAGTTCCTGAAGAACATTATCAGTCCAGACGGCCTACTTAAATGATATTATGAGACAGACCAAAGGTACTCCTGGAAGAAGAGGAAAAAAAACTGCTTCTCCCACAATGACTGTATCACATATAAAATTTATTTTAGCACCTCCAAAAACCAAGTTGGAAGACTAACGCAAGTCTAAATTGTGGACTACAGAAACTTACACGTCATACTGTCTCTGAAACATAACATCAATAATACTGACATTGCTTAGTAGCTGTCCATTACTTATTCATTTACTTTCCCAATACCAACACTTTTGACAGCAGTTCTTCACAGTTTGAAGTGTGAATATAAGTAAGGTTGACATTGTTTTGTTTTGTTATGGTTGTACAACATCCAGGCCAGTTGTAAAATATAGTTACACAACAAATTATTCATACTTGGGATAGATTTGGGTTTAAGATGTTTTTTTCATTTACCAGTTTCTTTTTCCTAACTGAGAGCAGATGACTATTTAGATTGTGGAAATAGGTTGTAATTGTCTGCCGATTACACCACAACTGAACCAAATATTTTATTATTTAGAGTTTTAGTGCTCATAAAACTTGCTTAAAGTTAATCTATATGAATAAAAGACTTCCATGGTCAAGTGAATCAACCTTAGTCTTTGCAGGAAATGATGTTTTTCCAACCTAGTTGGAGAAATTATGAAGCACATCACAAGGTTAAATAAACAGCTTTTTGTTTAGAAAAATCTCCCTGGAAAAATACACAGCAGATAAAATAACATATCTGCACAAAACAGCTGTTGCATTGATTAAAACGCAAATAAAACCAGTGTACAATCATTCGAGTTTTGTTGGCATGTATTTAAAAATGTGACCACTCAGCAACTTTGTGATGCGTCTTCATCCACTCTTTGATTGTACTATGAATAATTAAGATTTGCTACACTTAGACAGAGGCTGTCAAAATATAAGTTAGTGTAGCATAATGTTTAAGGAACATAAATACTGGCATGGAGAAATGTTGAGCAGCATTTCCCAGTAGGGATGACCATAAATTAAACAATTGCTTTAAATATTAATAACCAAGACCTTCCAAGGTTTTTGCATTACAAAAAGTGCTAATGCAGAACATCCTGCTTTATTAATGACACAAACTTTGCATAATATTTAAAGTTCCCCTCAAACTTTGGGTATAAAATGACTCATCTTTTCTTAATATCTCCTAAAATTCAAACTGGTTGGACCAAACGAGTTTGTGTACATTTTGGTACGGCTAAGAAAAAATCCTATTCATATATTTCAATTGTTAATGTTTCAATTAACTTCCATTACGTTTTGTCATTTTTTATACTTTGATCTCTACAAGCTAAAATGTCAGGCATTCGAACAGATTTGTCAGACATCAACATGATGGCGACATTCTTCCTGATCCACGCCTGTCTCCTTGAGTCCTTACTTTTTGCTCCATAAATACACCGACTCGCTGCAGGACTGATCAATTCACCCCTTGTTGTGTGACATCTTGTACCAACCATGAGTCAGTCGATGCCGCCGCCACCATTCTCGCCTCACTTCACTTATTCCCAGGATATTTTGGCGTAGCAAGTGTGCAAAATTGAACTTTTTGACGATCATGTCATTTTCGTGATCGCTTGCATACAGAATTGATGCTGAGCCATAAATTTCAACAACCTCAATATAAATGGCAGTGAAATACACAGAGGAGAGCTGGAGAATGGAATGAATCCGTTCATCTCTCGTCGTTTTTCATTTTGCTCCTCCTGAGTTCCAACTCCACCTCCTCCTTCGAGGTAACTCCTCCCTGAACTCTTAACTTCAATCCATCTTCAAAGCATCCAAGTGCTGCTGCATCGTCCAAATTAAATGTTACTTACCACCAACCCAACATTCTTGTCAAGTAACTGGGGATTTTATTATAGCTTGTGGGATAACTACAGGTGTGAATGAATTTGATAAATATACTTATAAGCACAGTAATCTTTCTCACTAGGTGTGGTCCGACAGCTGGGAGTTCTGGGAAATGATACGGTTCCCATTTTTTTATTGAAGCCCTGTGCCGTTTCAGCTGAGGGTGGCATTGTTAAGAGAATCCGATCCGATGTCAAGACAAACCCTGCTTCCGCTGATCTGGTCTTCATTCCTGAGTAGCTGCTCATATTTGATTTTTTCCACATGAGTGTTGAAATCTATTCTTGGATGTGGCTCAGATCTGATCCCGATTCAAACTGACAGCAACAAGGGGAAAGACTTGCGCACAGCCGAGCAATGACAAAACACATCACCTGTCCTGGTGCACACAACTCTTTCAGTCTTCACACAAATGGCAGCCAAGTGGATCCGTTTCCTATTTGTTATTTCTCGTGGTGTCTTGACTCATTGGAGCTGTTAAAATGAGAGCAGGTCTTTATCACCTGGCTGTTCGAGTTTTTTCTTTTTTTATGGTTGTACTTTCTGATCAAAAAGTAACAACCTGCTAAATGACGACTTTCTGGAGGTTCTAAAGTGAGTAGGTTCTTTGTTATTAAATAAACAGTTCCTGTTTATTTATTATTTGTTATTTTAGTAGCTTTCTTTTGCTCCTGATCACAGAACGTACAACCGATTCAATAATCTGTTCGAATCAGTGGTTCTCTTTAAAATAAGGCCTGACCGTATTAATGTCAGTTAATGAGTTATGTATAATTTTATGTGTTTAAATGTTCATTTTAAATCAATTTTTAAATTTTTCAAATACAAAAGTTTCAAGCCGGAACCTTTGCATTTATATTTAGTTTCTTGTACGGCCTTTAAACCTGACGCACAAGCAACATCCGCAAACCAGCAGCGTACGACAAAGCTGCTCCTCTGGGGCCACTGCCTGTTAATTTCTGATTCAAAACAACCTGATGGGAAGCTGTAAAAGACTATTCTTGTTTGGAAGTTGTGCCATAAGGAATCGGCCGTCGTCGAAGCCATTCCAGCCTAAAATAGCGTCTCGATGCTAAACATGTTGCAGCAGCACAGACGTCCCCGGCGCTAATGTCACCGTCCACACTTCTGAAGTGGTTATTTTTCCAAAGAAGCTACATGACTGATCATGGGTTCCTTCACATGAAAGCCCAAGAGGCATATTAACACTTAACACCAATCTAATGATTGAACAACCTAAATAAGAGACTAGTATTATACCTTGTAGTATTAGAAAAGGACTAATAGCAGAATGTTCTTCAGTTTAATTGAGAAGTATCAGTCGCTAAGGATCTCTGCCAAGTGCTGAAAAGACTCAAGTATTTCAGAAAATCAACACTCCAAAAATAGCAGGATATCATCCACCTTGCTAAGCAGGCTTTCTCTATCTTTTTTTTTTTTTTTCTTTTCTTGATATTACATGTAGCTGGTTGGCTGGTTGTTTAGACCACAGGTTGAAAACTGCAGGCAATTTAAGTCCCACGCTTGTGGGTGATGAACCCCTTAAGTGCTTTCAGTCTGCCAGCGCAGTGCAGTGCAGTCCTGCAGAGGTCTGAGCCAACAGAAGCAGTTAGCTGAGCCTTTATTTAGGAAAAGGGATTTGTTCTCCTCGTGTCAAGTGTCTGGGAGAAAAGCAGCCAAAATAAGTCACTAATACTTCCTTCGTCTTTGTCATCTTCTTCCGTTTAGAATAAATCGGGATTTGTTCACACTGCAGCCTGAAGAGACTCAATTCCGATTTTTTTGCCAGGGCCGTTCACACTGCCAGTAAATGTGACCTCTGTATGTGTTCTGCAGTGTAAACGGGTAAATGACCTGAAAGTGTCCCGCATGCGCAGTGGAGGGCGCAATAGCGTCAGCGATCTCAGTGTTCTGCCAACCGCCATAAAAGAAGATCTCAGTGTTTGCTGAAGTAAACATGGAGGCTAACGGTGGAGCTTAGCTTACATATTTGAAGTTGTTGTCCGGCCGGAGCAACAAATTAACAACTTAATCCTCATATAGTCGTCATGGTTGGTGTTTTTCTTCCCTCTTGCGTATCAGGACACAGAATAGTGAGATTTGTTGAGAATTAGTGACGTTCAGTTCGGATGAATGCGACCTGGACGTTATGGTCACATTTGAATCGGATATGGGTCACATTCGAAAAAGAATCTGACATGTGCTGTTCACACTGCCATGAAAAGATCGGATACAGGTCGCATTACGTCAAAAAAATCGGAATTGGGTCACTTCAGGCTGCAGTGTGAACGCACCGTCAGAGAAGGCCTCGAGCTTCTGATTTTTTAAAAATTATTCTAAGGTCACACCCAAGTTTCAGTGGAGAAGCTTGTCAGACGGGGTTCAGAGTTAATGTTATGGAAAATCTGTAATAAAGCCTAAAAAATATGTGTTCAGACAAACCTTCACACATTTATTCTTATACAAACACAAGAAACAAGATATTCCGCACGTTGCATGAAATCAATTTTTCACAATTTTTTTTCTGTATTTCCTTATTTTTTGCTAACTTACATTTGTTGTCACAGTGTAAGCAGTAAGTATTTACACTTACACTGAAAGTTTAGGAATGTGGGATCCTAAAATCCATGAAGTTTTACATCCCTATTAGACTGAAGGAAAAAAAAGCCTTTGACAATAACTTTAAAAGAGCCTGGACTCCTTGATTCAATGTTTGGAAGTATAGTTTGATCACTTTTCATATGTTTTTGAAAAATTTAATATATCTACTAAGTAATATTCATAAATGATTAGGTAGAGATACAGTGATAAACTGTTCATTATTTGTCCAATAGTAGATTGACGTTGAAGTGAAAATGAGAGAATGTTGATCAAGGAGTTCCTTGTGTTGCTGTAAATTTATCCAGACAGTTTCTGGTGGAAACTGTTCTGGTTTCCACCAGAAATCTTTTGCAACCCTGACGAGCAATTTCAATGTTAAAAACGTTTTCTTGTTTCTTGCACCAGCATCCTCAGGGGAATACATGGAGGACTGCATTTTTATTTATTTTACACACACACCCAATCACTTTCTCCTTAGTGCCGCTGTCATTTTAACTCCGCCTTGCTCTACTGATCACTAAGCTGCAGAGGCTGAAAAGCTTGGCTCAAGGGCAGGTCAATAGAAGCTATTGACTGGACTAGCAGTACGTTCACTCCACCCACTCCCATTTTCCCTGGATAGCTCAGGAAATCCAATTTCCAAGACAGCCACAAGCCTAGGAAGACAGTGAAGTGTATATTTATGGACGCTTCAATGTTGGGTTATTCAATCAGTAGTCTGGAAATCCAAGATGGATGTCGCCATGGCTGTTTCTGGGGCAACAGTGATTGTGGCTTTTTAACTTAAAAGAAGCTGGAAAAAAACAACTCTAGACTGAGATGGAGAGTTGGCTTCCAGAGGGACAAACTTAAGGAACAGAGAAATCTACAATAAAATGGTTTATACAAAACATGTTTTCATCTTAGAATGTCCCAGTCAAAGTTCTGATCTCATATTGATATGAATCTTTTAATGTCCAAAGCTGGGGCCAAATGCATGTATTAATTTCTTCCACTTCACAAATCTGCAGAACCTCATATTGGACTATCTCAGAAAGTACTAATGGATTACATCAAACTTTGAAGTTGTGTTATGGATAAATGCAAAAACATTGAGGTGATTTGAACGGTTTTGTAAGGTATTGAATGTGAAAGTCACTGCTCTTAAATCAGATAAAACCAAGGTTTCTTTTACCAAAGACCATAATCCTTTGCAGTCTTTAGTGTGAGGAGAAAGGCTGTTATATAGACCAAGTGTAGGTGAAATAAGGTGGGAGGTGAGATATAAAACAAAATGAAAACAAACACATGTGGGCAATTATGCAAATTAGAAGCAGGTATTCAAACATACAGCATCTAAATGTAAATAATATCCATGTGGCCATCATGGTCGGTGGAAAAATCTTTAGATAGATTAAAGTGGTGAGTTTTTTATGTTTCAGCCAGATGTGAACAACTGTGAGGTTTGTTTAGTGTTTCTTTTTTCTTATCCTATGTACACCTGCTAAAATCAATAAATTATAATTCATTTAGTTTTATTATTCTCTGTTGTGAAGAAGTTGTCTTGACTCGCTGCTTTCGAAGCAGCCAATCAGACGTCAGAGTCAGAGTTTAATGGTTGAGGTTAACAGCTTAAATTGATTCACAACCCGCTTTAGCATAAAAACATCAAATAATTGATTAAATCCCAAAATTCTTACATTTAGTTTTTAAAATAAAATCAGTAAATTTAATTTAAGCACATATAATTAGTTCTATATTGATCAGTTATTTCCGCATTTATGTCCAGGATTAAAACATGAATGACACATTTAAATGAATATTTTAAAAGTTATTTATTTATTGTAATTTGGCCCTCTTCACTCTTAGGTCTTATTGAGACAAAGCTGTAAATAAATCTGTTTAGGGCAGAGCTTGTAACCAAATAGATTCACTAACATAAAAATAGATAAATTAATAAAAGAGCAGATAATTCAAAAATATCAGGTATAAACTACAAGGAAAATGGACACAGGAACATAGACATAGGAAATCTGATATAAGTACTGAAATGAATGTGATAATTCAGTTGTATAACAAACCATAAATATGTATATTAACATTTCCGATAAGCTTTTTAATTGCGTTTCTGTTTCTGAATATCCTCTAAGATGGTAAGATATCCTGATAACACAGATGGAACTGATTTTTTTATCACACCAGAATTAAAATATATTAAATATAAAACAAGGAGCTCCATTTTTATTGTGTATTTTTATCTGAGCCAAATGAGAAAATAGAGGAAAACATTTTGAAGTGTAAACCTGTTAGATTATGCTGGGGAGAAAAAAAATATGAAAAGAACCAAAATGTCTACTGAGAGTCAGACACAGCTTGACGATAAAGAAGCTCTGCATGTTGCAGTCGGTTTGTTGTCATAATCTCACCAACTCCCACATTACTTTCCAGCTCCTTGCTCATTCCCTCTCCTCCCTCTGCTCTTCTAGCTGGTCTTTATCTCACCACCACACCTGCAACTCGCATGTTTGCAGAGAGAGAGAGAGAAAAAAAACACATGAAAGTTGTTGAAATTGTGACAAAATCCCAAGATCTATGCTCTTTCATTCGACCTTTCTAGGTCCTCTTTTCACTGAGGGAGGGAGCAGCTAAAATATTTAGCATGTTATTTTATTTATTCTTTCCCTTGTTTAGAAAGTTAAAGACACTTCTACAAAACCACAGCAAAAACACACTGGATCTCTGAGGGTCAGAGTCAGCAGTTTTCCAGAACAGATTTTCTTTTAAAAAATAAACTGAATTGAATTCTGCTCCATAGTTTCATATTTTTAAATTATCCTCCTTAGAGTAGATTCTTCATAATATTACTGTAGTGGAACGCTAACATTTTCCAAAATAAAAAAAATGTCCACCTCCGTCTATGTGGTTGCCATGGCTCCGCAACCTCCCCTAACGCTAGCTTTCTGTAGACTTAGCACCTCTTACAGATATAAATATGTAAGAGATTAAATAAACTAATGGCATCTTCAGCACATATCCATGAAGGAAAAGTATTTACAAAATTCCACATAGGATAACAGCCCTGCGACAGACTGGTGACCTGTCCAGGGTGACCCAGCCTCTCGCCCGAAACGTTAGCTGGAGATAGACACCAGCAACCCTCCTGACCCCACTAAGGGACAAGGGTGTAAAGAAAATGGATGGATGGATGGATGGATGGATGGATGGATGGATGGATGGATGGATGGATGGAT
>CAEGAF010118876.1:0-55877 GCA_903067075.1 Micropoecilia bifurca
TGGTGCATTTTATTTACTTTACAGATGCATGTAAGCTACAGTTTGTACTGTTTCAATTAAAAGAAACATGTTTTCTCACCACTTCTTTGATTCATTTTGTGCAGCTGTTGACTTTAACTCTGTGTCCATGTACAACCAGAGCCAGGTTTTGTGGAGTTGGTGTTTTTAATCAGTTTTCAGTTAAATTAATTCAATCCAACTTTATAACAGTCACAAAATATCACCAAATCACTCTGTCCCTCTAAAATCTTTCAGAAAATCGCAAAAGCATATTGAATTGTATCATTTGATGAATATCGCAATATATATCGTATCGTGGGCAGAATATTGTGTATCGTATCGTGAGATTATTGTATCACTACAGCCCTACTTTCTACCGTTCGAAATACAGGACATTTATTTCTCCATATATTGAATCTCACTTTATATTTTGTTTCAACTCAGAGGGAACAGTGTCTTTTTGAGAATAAAGAACCCCTTCTATAAGAAGCTCCGTGTGCTGTATTAATCCTGGATTCACACTTATAAAAAATATATTCATCTCACTTTTCGAAGTGTGTTTTCTCCATATCTAACAGACTCCAACAGGGTGACATCAGAGCCTGGTCTGCGGCAGTTCTCACACCGCCATCCCTGTGGGACACAAACATACACACGTCCATTACGGCTCCATCTAATTCACCACAAATAAACTGAAGGATCGATTTGTCAAACCTGTTGTCCTCCATCGCAAGTGCAGGTGCAGATAGCGCCTAGGTAATCCTTCTGCCACTGGCTGCCCACCTGGTAGGTTTTGCCTTCATCGTAACACACTGACGCGTCTGTGTGAAAAGGCGCACAACAGTAAAACTCGGCTGCATCGGAAACTCCTCAACAACTCCGTCAGAAAACGTCTCCGGGTGCGAAAGACGCCTTACGTGGTTCACACTTAAATTCTCCTTTGCCGTTTCCCAAGCAGGTGCAGCTCATGAGGTGTCCGTTCTCGGCCTGGCGATCCCACTGCTCTCCGACACGGTAGTTCACGCCGTTGTCATGGCACCACTCTGTAATACGAGACAAGCTGTTACGGAAATCGAGAGAAACCTGCTCGGTTATGTTCGAATATGTGAGCGCCTCCTCGCCAAAAACTTACTCGACGAATCGCATCTGAAGTGACCGCCGCCCAGGCAGCGGCACCACAGTTTGAAGCCCGTCTCGGACATGCGCTCCCATTCGCCTCCGACGTCGTGGTAGGTGGCAGTGAAGGCGTCGTAACATGGGTCGTTGGTGGTGGGCTCTCCACTCGATACTGGAAGATTAGGATTGGGAATTAAAAAGAAAAAACAAATCACAGATTGACATTGTTTTTGTAATCTGCTTATAAACACTGTTTCATTTTCAATAGTATAATGGTGAATATCCAAACGAGTCTCCTGAAATATGAATTCTGATCTGAGTGTTGCAAATTGTTTCATATTTATCTTGAATATTTTTCCATCTTAAGGTTTTTTTTTGTGAGAATTTTCTGGTTGAAAAGAAAAAGGATTTTAAAATTTGTTTTATGTTTCCTTAGCAATTCTAGAATTATAAATCTGGCTAACTTGCTAAGTATCAACATTTCTGAACTACATCCATGTGCTGAAGTCTATGCTGACAAGTAGAATAAAAAAAAATCAGCAACATTATGTTTAAGAACATCATTTACAGCTATTCTGTCATTTTTTTCGTAAGATAAGAAAACATTTCTAATTAGTTTTTGTAATATTTTATTCCAACATTTAATGCCATTACAGTAGTAACGACTACGAGTCTGTTTCTGCTGCATATTTTCCCAAACGGATCAGAGATTCTACATTTTAAGACATTTTTGTTTTGTCCGTCCCATTTGGAGTCCAGACTCCCCAGCAGGTCATTGCAGACGCTGCATCGCTATTTCCCTGAACACTGAGCTTACTTCTGTTTCCAGCGGTGACTTTCTGCTCCACGATCTTGTGTTTGAGCGCGCCCAGCAGCGCCTCCACGATCACATTGTAGTCTTCTCCAGGAGTGAGTCCTATCAGGGTGGCGGTGGTGGCCGTGCCTGGCAGGCGCGCCTGTAAGATCGAGAATCGATTGAATTTGAAATGAGTTACATGTCTCTGGCTGCATGCTGCGTTGACCAAAATCGTTTTGGGTCTCGCTCCTTACCGTGAACATCTTCTCATTTCTGCTTGTGAGGGGATTGCAGGACAGGAGGTAGGCATTGCTCTGCCTGTAAGGCTTCCAGGAGATGCTGGTTTGAGTCTGGGCTTCCTGCGGCACTCCTGTCTCGTTAAAAAGTGAGGCTCTGATGGGAAATCTGAGCTTCACAACAGGCTGCCTACGGCCTTCTGCATCGGGGAGAGGGACAAACACCAGGGGCTCACGGACTTGCTCATTGGGCGACTGCGGGTTGCCTCCGTTGTTGTTAAACTCTGTGTACTCCACGCCCCCAACTACATCCTGGTTAGGTCCCGTAAACTGGACTTGGTTGTCTATGTGAGTTTCGGGCACATCCAGCCTGTCGCCAGCACCGGGGCGGTACGGCGGCGGCAGAGGCTGGGGAAGCAGGGAGTCTGGCGCTGGGCGGGAGAGACGAGGTTAGGGAAGCAAGCAGGTTAGATGAGGCAGAGCTACGGTGAAGCTAATTTGTCACAGCCACACAGGATGCGGCGCATCTGCAGCTTTGGACTAAAACTCGACTATTTCATGACGTAGCGTTGCAAACACACGCAGATATTTTTGAATGACATTTGTGAAGACATTCAAACTATAAACAGGTATTATGTTTTTAAAAGAGCCAAGCACTGTTTGAATGTAGGCTTTCTATTGCAAAAAATAAATAAATAAAAATGCATTTGAGCAAATGAAAGGTGAGGCTCAAATATAAAAATTTTCAACTCATTTACCTGCAAACACTTTGTCTTTAATATAAAAGGTAAATACTTACGAGTCCTGATCCTTCCCGCCAGAGGTGTGCTCCTCTGTCCGTTCTCGATGACTATGATCTTAATGATGTATTCTGTGGCTGGTTTCAGACCTGAACAGAAACATCGCATATCACGTACAGTTAATTCATTAGTGCTAAAAAACAAGAAATACAAAGGATGGCTATTTTTTTTAAGAAGACTTTGGTTCTGTTTAACTCTGAAGTTAGACTATTAGTTGGACAAGAAATGATTTGGACGTACCAGATATGGTGGCGTAGTTTTGGCCAGCGTGGGGTCGTGGGATGAGCTCCTGTGGGGCTCTTCCCGTCTCCTCGTAGGTGATGTAGTACCCGGTGATTTGTGTGGGCGGTGGCTGCCAGGTGAAGGAGATGGTGGTGGGGGTCAAAGATGTAAACTGGAGGCCGGTAGGAGCCTGAACCATGGGTTTAACTGCGAAGGCCAAAAAAAAAAAAAAAAAAAAAAGTCATAAACTATTTTCAAAAAATTTAATCTCCCCCTTTAAGTTTCGACAACTGATGATTTCATTTACATTAGAACATAAGTTGCTGCTTTGATGCTTCAGGACCTGAATGACTTGCTGTTATTTATAGAACAATGAATTCTGTTGTAAAAATCGTGAAGGGGAAATAAATAAATCAACTAAAGTTTTACAACAAATTCAGTATGTGTTATTATTGTGAATGTTGGTGTAGTCCAAGTCTTGTTACTAACAAACTATGTAAAAAAAAATTACTTTACACCTACTTAAAGAAAAGTGTATTTTTATTGTGCATCACTCTTCTTAGTCAGTCATGTCAATGTGTGACTATAAAGGTCCAATTATGCAAAATTGCCACATCGATGCGTCCCAAGGTGTGTCTAAAAGATAAGGCACACAGACTTGTTTTATACCTGTGTGACCGCGGAGAGTAAACGGAGCGCTCCTTGTGTTTCCATTCAGAGTGTACAAGTTAATAGAATAAGTGGTTCCTGGCCGCAGACCTGGAAAAACACAAAAATAACGCACACTGTGAAGCGAGACCTATCCAACAAACCACTTCAGATGACAAACCAGTTCATTTAGCTGAGAGATGAAGCCTACCGGTCAAAGTGTAGGTGTATGTGTCTCCTGGGATGGTCAGTCTGATGGTGTCACGAGAACCGCTCATAGGCGTAGCTTCAAGGAGGAAGCCGGTGATCGTGTCCCCCTTGGAGCGCCAACTCAAAGTTAAAGAGGTTTCCTTCGAATCGGTGACGTGCACACGGCGAGGAGCGCTGACCTCTGCATTGACCAAATTACAAACAGATCAGTGAGCTCTACAAATGTCTACCGCATTATGGAAGAGCCTTGAGCCTCATCTGTCATTTCTTTATGTTTTGCTTCCAGGATGCTGACTGTTCTAGTCAGTAATCTTTCATGGAGGCCTCTTCCCTCTGACCTGCCAGTAATCGTAACTCCACTAATGGTTCTGGCCAGATAAAGCCTCAGATAAAAATAGGATCTATTAATAACAACCACTAAGAAAGATTACAGAATGGCTTCCTCTTGGCAAGCAAACGATGAAGACATTTTGGGAAGTAGAGAAGCCACAGACCTTCCAGTGTGGTTGCCTCTCCTTCCAGTGGTCTGCTTGTGACAGAGTTCTTCAAGGCATAGACCTGAATCTGATACGTTGTTGCAACCTAAAGGACGAAAGACATATTACTGATATGCAACCACTAAATGAAATGTATTTATCTCAGTTTTCATTCGGGTGCAAGAACATTGTTTACCATGAGCCCTGGCACAACTACGCGCGTGGTGTCTGGGGCAACGTTCATTTCTTTGCGGGGGCTGTTGATATTCTTCGGAGTGACGACAACGCGGTAGCCTGTCAGGCGGGCGTTTGGAGCCCGCCACGTAATCGTGAAGACAGACGGCCCAACCTCAGAGACCATCATGTTGGTTGGCGCAGGGATTACTAAAAGAAAGCCACAGAAGCAAACATTAAGCTTGCATGTATGTGAGTCCTGCATAGGAATGTGTTTCCTAAATGTCTACCTGTTGCTTGGGTTCCCACTAACGGCGTGCTGGGAGTCCGGCCGTTGAAGGCGATGACCTTCACTGTGTACTCAGTCCCAGGACGGAGATCTCTCAGCACGGCGCTGTCCTGATCACCTCTGGGGGCCGGGCGAAGTTCTCTCTCTCCCTCCTCTGAGCTGGAGTACAAGACGCGGTAAGACGTCACCGTGCCGTCAGGGCTGTCCCACGTGATGCGCATGGAGGTGGAGTCGATGTCGGAGAAGATCAGGTCCTTGGGATGATCCATGGCTGCGACACAGAAGAAGGAGGATGAAATATTCCTTCCATAGCAACGCTTGAGCTTTAACTCGTTTTGTGCATCATCTATTTTTACGTCTCACCCTGTTCCCAAAACGAGATTAACTCCACAAAGTCTCCATCTTTCAAGATCTTTTTTACTCCAACTTTTACGTTGTTTAAGACTGTACATTTCCTTAAAAGGCGTTTTCACAATTTGTAGACTGTCTTTACAAGGGCTGCATCCCAAAAGACATGGCTTTACAATGTTGCTGTAGAGACTGAGAACAGCAAATCCGTTGTTTCTGTCTTGTGCTAAACCGGTTTCTAATTGATGGAATAATCCTAAAGAAGCTTTAAAATGAATCTAATTATTTTGATTCAGCTTGTCTGCAGATGTCCATCCTAGCTTGTCGTTTTCTGACATTTCTCAAGGATTTTCTTTTCTTTCATAAATCACATTTAAAGTTTGCTTTTCTATTACAAAGCAGCCCTTTTCTTGCGTCAGGTTCAGATGTTTGAATTACACTAACCAGTGAAAGCATTCTCCACAACAGGGGAAGAGGGTTGTCCACCATTGCCCAAGGCAGAAACGCTGACAACGTACTCAACTGTGGGCATCAGACCTACGAAAGACTTCTCTGTCGTCTCTGCAAAGCAAAAGTAAAATAGGTCAGTTTTTGAGGAAGATAACCGTAAGTATTTAGGAATGTTACATTAGAACATAGCATATCTTACGGGGAGCCACTACTTCAGAGTAGGAGGGTCCCAAACCATTCTTGGGGGCAACTGTGATTCTGTAGCCTCTGACTGGACCTTGAGGCGGAGACCAGCGCACCTTGATGCCGTTGTCAGTCACATCGGTGACTTTCATGTCAGTGGGGGGTTCGGTATCTGAATAAAATGGGAATTAATGAAACCTTTAGATCCCTTCTAACAATCAGATCTCTTAAAACTGTATATATTTTTTTTCTTGTTCACATCATAATACCTGTCCTGTGTGTTATGTAGACAGGCCTGTTGGAGGCAGGGCTGTCTCCTCGCGCTGTGACGGCATAAACCGTGATGGTGTAGTCAGTGCCGGGCCTGAGCCCAGTGATGGTGGCGGTGGTCTGGGAGCCTGGGATCGTAAACTCCTGAGGAGATTCACCACCTGGAAGCAAATAAACAAAATGTTGCCGAACTTTGCACTTTTTGCGAAGTGTGGAAATGGAAATGAATCACGACTACACACTTGTGCCTCCGTAGGTGATCCTGTAGTTCTTCACTTCAACAGAGGGGGCATCCCAGCGGATGATGATGCTGGTAGGTGTGGATGACGTTACCTCAAGATCAGTGGGCGCATCAGAGACTGAAAAGCAGTAACAAAAAAGAGGTAAAAGAAGGACATCGGTCATAATCGAAGATTAAAGGATCAAGCTACGGGATCCCACTTTCAAACACAAACAAAAACAAACTCACTGGTGGCTTGTGTTCCAGTTAGAGGTTGACTTTCCTCATTGCCGTAGATGGCATACACATATATCATGTACTCAGCCTCGGGTTCCAGTCCGGTCACAGTGAAGTGGTTCTTGGATGGGGGCAGCCTGTCGTCCTTGGCTCGCCCACCGCTTGTCTTCTGGTACCGAAATCGGTAGCCCGAGATAGGAGATATGGGAGCCTGCCACTGGACGATGAAGGAGTTGGTCCGGATGTCGGTGAAGCGCAGGTCAGTCGGCGAGTCCAGAGCTGGAAGGAGGTTTTAGGAAATTGAGCTGAATTGGAAATCAGCACAAAAACAAATCTGGGGAAGAAATCTAAAACAACAGTTTGAAACGACTCAGAGGTTGTTTCATTTAATAAATATGGACAAGAGAGAATTAAGAAGAAATTAAAGCAAAAATCCTTAACAGACAAGCAGAAAGTTATGTGTTTAAGTGATGTGAATCATCCATGTCCTGTTCACTGGGTTTTCATCTAACAGTTGTTAAGATCCACATAGATTCTCACAAAGACTTTTACAAAGTCTGGAGAACTACTGATTGAGAACAATATAAGGCCAGGGATGGTACTGAAAGTTCTAAAATACATGACACTACATGTCGTTTTTACCATATCAATGATGAAAATAGAGTTTTTGTCATTTTCCGTCAGCTTTCACATCTTCATTAGACACCCTACTCCATAATACTCACTCGTTCTCTGAGTCCCTGTAGCAGGTTCACTTTCTAGTTCACCATAGACGCAGACAACACTGATACGGTACTCCGTGTTGGGCTGCAGGTCTTTATAGAAATGATGAGAAATAATAATAATAATAATTGCAACATGTAATTTTGCTTTTTCAACAGACACCCGTAAGCTGTGTGTTGTCTTACTCTGCAGCAGGAAGGTATTAGTGGCGCCACCGACATTGACTTCCTTTACGTCATTGTCCGTGTTCACGGGGTGGTAGCGGATTACAAAACGAGAAATTTCACTGGGCGTGGCGATGTTGGGGATGGTCCACGTCACGCGGAAGTGGTCTGGACCCACACCTCCAAACTGCAAGTTGGTTGGAGCTGGCACAGCTGGAAGAATGGAAAATTGAAGGTTATGTACGGACAAGACATTAGTTAAATGAGACACTATGCACATTTTACACCTAAATTCGACAAAAGGCATTTGAATGGTTTGATTTGATTAAAAGAATAAATCAGATTTTTTTAGGAATCGACACAAGGGTCAAACAAATAAAACGCAGAGTGTGTCGCTATGTCTCTAAAAATCCATTTCCCGCGTCCCTCCCCTTTAATTAAGTGGTAAAAAAGAAATCACCAGCTTCTGTCTGTTTTGTGTGTGTGGTCGGCTTGCTCGCTCCCTCCTCTGTAACTGTGACGATAGTGATGTCATAGTCCACGCCGGGCTCCAAGCCGTGAATCGTGTAATAACCAGCGGACGCCTCCACCATGTCTTGAAAGATGGGCATGCTCTCGCCTGAGGTCACTACCGTTATGCGGTAAGCAGTGATGGCGGTAAAGTTTACAGGGATCCAGCGCAGGCCAATGGTGGTGTCAGTAACGTCGACGAAGTCAATGTGAGTCGGGATGGGGATCTCTGAAAAGCGGTTAGAGCAGTTCCCAAGCACAAGCAAAACCAGACAGAAAGGAGAACAGAATTACATCAGCAACCTGTCATTCCAATTAAAGCAGTCAGAGAAGTCCTGTGTAACAGAAGCCATGCCAAACAACAGCAGAGCAAATGAAAAAAATTAATAAATAACCATCAATTACAATGAAAAATGCATGCAATGTTTAAAGTTGCTGCCCATGCTGGAGAGTTTGATCCCATCATGTATTAACTGTGATCTTCATGCAGTCCACGGCTCAACCAGAGATCATGTTAGTTTTAGCATTTAGTGCTGCATTTGCACAAAGATTTAAAACCTTCTTGAAGGTTTTTAATATCTGGCTTAATGTTTGACAAACATTGTCCTTGCCTGAGATGGAGAGCCGCTAACAGTGTTTTTGTTGTAAGAAACATATTGGATTTATCCTCCAATTCATTGTAATAAGAATCAACCTTTCTTATGGTCTTTTAAAGAAGTTTTGGGTTAGATTCTGTTCATCCACAAGACATTTGTACTTTTATACAATTAACTGAAGACTGGCTGAAAAACAGTTGATCAAGAACCTTAAAACAATTATAGGAAATCAGGCTTCTTGTTGTTAACAGGGTCTGTTTGTGCTGCTGCCCCTGCTATGTGTTTGGTTTTGAGATTTTTGGTTTGAAACTTTTGCCCAAAGATGAGAACAAAGATACAGCTTTAGGTTATTTGAATAATAAACCAATCTGCCTTCTAACAAGATGCTTTCTTTTGGCACAGCTGTGGGGTTAACAGGGAAAGATGCCTTCCTGGTGGCTCTACCTGGAGTGACAACAGTTGATATCGGTACACTCTCCACTGGTCCCTTGAGAGTGAATACGCTGACGTTGTACTCCACCCCCAGATTGAGGTTTTCTAGAAGGCGCGTGTTTTGATCCGCTGCTACAAACTCCTCCAAAAAGTTCCCTCTGTGGCCACTGGTTGGCGTGCTTGTCACTCTGTAGCCAGAGATCCCTGCAGAGAATAGGGGAGTGAAAGGTTTTTTGAAAAAGTTGGACACATTATCAAATGATTGTGAGAAAGAGGTAATGGAGACATTCGTCCAGGTGCGTTGGGGATCTAAAGCCAAGGTCTAGACTTGGTCCCATCCAACAGCTTGGCGGTGCGTGGGGTGCTTAGTCAATATTTACCTGATGTTCTGGAGGCTGTCCAGTAGACCGTCAGATCTCCCGTGTCCGGGTTGGACACCACTCTCAGGTCAGTTGGAGGAGACACAGCTGCACAAGAGGAAAGATTTTATGCAGCTGTTAAGGTCTTGCCAAGTTGTTTAAACAGTGCTGCACTGGCTCACATAAGCATTACATCATTCTGGTTATAAACACTTTAACAAAGATTCATGCTGAGAAGTTGTTATCAGGGCTGTGTTTTTCCCTCCGGTCAAATGAAATACAGACGCACTGGTGACAACGTTGCGGGTGATGGGATTTCCACGGTTGCGGCCGTTGAAAATGGGTTGAACGCTGTAGGTGTAATGAGTTCCTGGGTACAGACCACCGATGTCAATACGCCCAGAGTCCGAGGTCTCTTCTCTGGGAGATTCCCCTTCCTCACTCGGGAGCACAGAAAGCTGAAGAAAGCAAAGAGAAAACATTGTGATCAGCAGACACTCATAAAATGTAGCACACTATCTAGAATCTGCTCACAACTGATCAAAAAAACACGGTGAGATTTCAGCAAACTAGTCTCCTGGGGTTAGTTGCCCAACTAATCAGCTTCGTACATTGAAGACCGAGTTGTAGCTTTTCACTGATGTATAAAAACGGCAACAGCTTTGGAGTTATCGGAGCAAAACGGCGATGACCTTACCTTGTAGCTGAATCTGCGGACAGGTATCCAGCTTATAATAATGGCGGTGTCTGTGACCTCTGTGCTGAAAGGAGGAGCGTTTCCCATCCGAGGAGCTGGAAACAAGACCGAAGACATGAGTGAAACGTCCACATAAAAAAGACATTCTAGCCTGGGGTGAAAGTTTTCATCCAAGTCAACTGACCGGTGGTGAAATACGCAGTGGTTCCCTCGCTCAGCTCATTGTTCTGCACAGATTTTAACTCTGCCGTGTACTGCGTGTCTGGGCGCAAATTCTTCAAGGGGTATTGTGTGACCACTCCGGGGATTCTCCTCTCAACGGGGCTGGAGCCCTCGATGCTCAGGAGGAGGCGGAAACCAGTGACAACAGCGCGGGGAGCATCCCAGATGACCAGTGCGCTGTCATGTCCGACATCAGTGAAACGTACGTTTGTGGGCGAGTCGGGTTCTGCAGGGGAAATGAAGACATAACCCATGTGAAAAAAAAATCTGCCTGTGTTTTGTAATCTGCCTTATATTTTTTAATAATCTGAACTTTGAAGTTAAAAAAAAAACAAAAAACAGTGCCCCCTACTGGTGGATTTTTCTCCAACAAGCGGCTGGCTCTCAGAATCGCCTCTGACGGCATAGATGTAGAAGCGGTAGAGCGTTCCGGGCTGCAGGTGGGTGAGTTCAGCGTACGCGTTGGGGGAAACGGGCAGCTGAAGGGGCCGCAGCTCGGTGCCGTCCTGACCCATTGGTGAGAAGACCACCCTGTAGCCGGTAACCTCGGTGGGAGGACCCGTCCAAGTAATGCTGATCCTGGTATCTGAGACCTCGTAGAACTGCAGGTCGGTCGGAGCTAGGATCTTTTCTGTGGAGAGGAAAAGATTTGGTCACACATAGTTAAATATCAGGTGTTTCTCATGACGTTTATTGAAACTCTGGAGAACAAACATCTGTTAAGCATTTCTTCTTACAAGGATGAATACTCACTTTATGGTTTAGAGCAGCTATGACTTTTGCCTCATTGGTATTTGAAGATCTGTGTAACCCAATAGCTTTACTTGTTATGTGCATATTATTTTTATCATAAAGCAAATGATCTGTGAAATCATTTGAAATCGGAAGAAAGGTAATACTAATAAAAAAACAAGTGTTTATAATTATCAAAAAGGAAACATCAAGCTTGTTTTCAAATTCCAACCTTGAAAGGTAAGCCCAATAAAGGTTTTAACAGTTCCCAAGTTGAGTTTTTGCCAAAGTTTGGCTCAAACAAGGTGGAAAATCAAGAGCAAATACTAAAGCAACAGAAGGAATGAAAGTAATAGTCGGTTCCTACAACATCTGTTTTTTATTTTTCAAGGATTGATTTCCCAGTCCAGCCACAAGGAAGCAAAAGAAATGATGATCTTTTATAAACCATGTGCTAAGGATTTATGAGGTGTTTGTGCTTTAGTAGGGGTGTTGGCTCCATAATCATTTGTCCTTCCAAGTGTTAAAACTTTATCTCGAAAGGCTTTGCCAACCCTCAGGCCCCCATAAATCACATGCTTGTCAAAACTCAGACTGTGAAGATGAGAAAAATATTTAAGTTACTATTGAAGTTATGTCATTTAATAGATGCCTGACAGCTTGTTTTAATAGCCTTTCCACATTGTTTTTCTAAATCTAATCAGCTAAACCAAAGAACCATCCAGCCTCATACGTGGGTGCTGGATTTGATTATCTGTGCAGTTATCTTATTTGAAACATATCACAAAGCAGCCACTTGTGATGTGTACCTCGTCTTGGGGAGCCGGCCGTGCTGACCCGCACAGAAACAGGCTCACTCTCCAGGTTTTCCTCCACAGCATAGATACTGACGTTATAGAGGAGACCTGGGCGAAGGTCCACCAGGTTCACTGAAGTCTCTGACTCAGGGAGGATGAGCTCGGTGCTGCTGCCTTCCTCTGACGGAGTGTAAACCAAGCGGTAACCTGCGAGCACAAGCATGGAGTTGACGTACACAGCCCAAACATTCACGTAATAAACGCAGAAAGCCGGTTGTTACCGGTGATCGGAGCCTGAGGTCTGCTCCAGCTGATGCGGATGGAGGTTTCCGTGATTTCATCCACGGGAAGCAAAGTGGGTGTATCAGGAGCTGGCGGAGGAAATTAGGGAAGTTATCCAAACAAATTTTGCAAAGTTGGACAAAATTTGATGTATTTTCAATTTATTTTATTGTTCTTTAATCAGAGTGGTAGAAATTTCTTCCAACCAGTGGTCTGTGAGGTGGTCAGGATGAGATTCGGGTGTCCGTCTCCCTCGGGCATCTCGTACACGCTGACATTGTATGTGCGGCCAGGCTCAAGATCGGAGATGGTGACCGACGTGGTGGTGCGGGGAACATCTGACGAAGCACAAAAGGTTTTGATGAAACACCCAAGAGGTTACTAGTTACAACACAACTCAAACAGTTAAATGTGAACGTGCTTTTCAAGTTTATTCCAAAGCAAATTAAATCTGAGTCAGACACTCACCCAGGTACTTTGGTGTAGAGCCCTCCTCGATGAGCTCGTACTCCAACCTAAAGCCAGAGATGGTAGAAGAAGCCGAGGTCCACGACACCACAAAGCTGTTGGAGGTGATCTCTGTTATCGACTCAGACATGTCCACAATCGGCGGAGGTGGCGTCGTCTCTCCTTCCCATGTCTCCACTTTTTGAGATTAGTTGGGTAGAAGGGGGAGGCATTTTCTTTAAGGAAGCGTTCTTGATTTTGTGGCATTCAAAGATTGTTAAACCCCGCAGTGAACTTACAGGAGCCGTAAGCGGTTGTAAAATCGAAACGCGTGACCTCGCGTTGCCCGTAGTGCATAATGCTGATCAGCTGACCCTCGTAGGTCACACCTGGACGCAGTCCACTGATGGTGTAGGAGTTGAGGTGGCCAGGAATGGTGACCTCCCTCCATGGGTTGCGACTGTTTTTCTACAATACGGAATAAAAAAGGCAAAGAGCTGAAGGCCTCCAGGTGTGTTTTATGATAAAGAATATTTCCTTTCATGCTGCTGAGAAGCTTTACATAAACCGAGGTGAGAGTAAGCTTGTTAAATGAAACTAACTGCATCCACGAGAGCTCTTCAACTTAAACTAATGATCCCGGAAGTCATTTGATGATAGGCGGTGTCCAACCTAGACAGGTTACCAATCCATCATAGAACCAAACTCAAGAGACAAAAAAAATATGCAACATTTGGACAGGAAGCACTCAAAAGAAGGCTTCACCTGCACAGGGAATGTGTATAAACTAGCTGAAACAACAGTGTGTGCCACAGAGAGTTCATGGATTCAAACTTTGGACTAAAGCAACAAAGACTTTTCACCTCATTCACAACTTTTACCCACAAACTCTATGCATTCTCACAACAACAAAAAAATCCCCAGGGAAGAAAAAATTCCTAAAAATCTCAGTGTGACTTACAAGTCTCCATTTGAGGATGTACTGGGTGACATGGGTAGACGGTGGCACATTCCACTGAATGGGGTGGGAGTCTGGCTGGTTTCCTGCTTCTGTTATAAGCACCTGGACGGGTCTGGAGCCGCCTGGGGAGTACCGGCAGCAAATGGTTGAAGAGGCATCAGTAAGAAGCACAAAATGAAAATGTGGCTTACATAAAGAAAAAGTAAAAGACTTGTGAATAACATGACAGTGAGACCTGCGGAGGAGAGCCGGGGACTGTTTGAGTTACAACTAAACGATTCAGAGTTTTGGGACAGAATCAAACCACCAGACGATGCTAAACCGGCTCAACACCTACTGACTGCTTACAGTCTGAAATGACACCTCTGCGTTATATTCATCACGTTTATTTGCCCACTCATTCTCATATGAACTCATTGCATGGGCTCACCGGTTATTCACCCTGCACAAACAGCACATGGCCCTGATAGAAGGATAAGCATCACAGCTGTCCCTTTTTAGGTCAACATTAGCTCAACGACTCAGTTCAAAGTAACATTTTAGGCAACTTTTGTGTAAATAAGGACAGGAGGTTTTCCAAAACTTTTGCCTGTCCAATGAATTATTTTATCTGAGCAGGACAACAAACATTACTCAGCAGCAGGTGGGGGAGGAGAAAGAAAAACAAACTTTAAACTTCGAAGGTTAAAGGAAATGACAGGGGTGATGAGACTGAAAAACACAAATCCAGCATTTATGCGCCAAACAGAAACAGGAGCTCTGTTTTACATACAACATGGGATGGTAGGTAACTTTGCAAGAAATTAGCATTAGCTAAATTCTGATGTTTTTATGGAAGGGCATTTTCTCTTACCTGGGTGAGCCTGCAGGGGTTCGCACCCCATTTCTCCTCTTCCTTTGCCATAGCAAGTGCATCTGTAGTGATACCCACTCATGACTTTGTCCCACTGCTCTCCAATCTGATAGACCACATTGTTTTGTTGATCTCTGCACTGATCTAGTAGAGAAAAACCAAGCAGATGGGAAAGTTGAGCTGGTTGGACAGAGAAGGTTGGATGTGGAAATCTGGAGTATTGACCAGCGAAGGTAGTGAGCCACAAACCAACCAATAGCATCGCACTTCCAGTAGCCGCGTCCCTGTCCGAAGCAGGTGCAGTTCATCATGTGACCCTCGTTGTGGCGCTTAGAGAACTGCTGGCTGACTTCATAGGTCAAGCCATCAACAACGCAGTTGTCTGAATGCATAAAGAGAAGCAGGAATTTACTCTCCAAACTGGAAAGCTTTCAAATGCGCGTCTTCTCAAGACAACTTTAAATCATCTTTATTTCAACTCAGCATGGAGTCAGTTGTCTCACCTCGCAGCTGCGAATGGGCAACGCAGTTCCACTCTCCACGGCCATTTCCCAGGCAAGTGCACTCCATCATGTGACCCATGACGTCGTGCCGTTTGTCCCACTTGTCTCCGATACGGTGCATCACTCCATCATTGGTGGTACATACCTCCTCATGGGCTAATTAGGAAAAAAGCAATTAAATGCATAAAACCAACTGGTTTCTTTTTCATGCACATGAAGTTCAAACAGTTCTGTTTAGAGCTGTGCTACATTCGTGGATGTGATTTTCATACTTATCAATTATTTGCCTTGGAAAAACAAAATTTAGATAAATTAGATAAAGTTGGTCATCTTCTGGAATAGTTTGAATCTTTTCTTTTTGCTTAATATTATGAATTTACTGGAAACCTGACAAAACACCTGAGGTACAGCAAACCCTTCACACTAACCAGCCATGGGGCAAAATCCAAAACGCTGGTCCACGTCATAGTTGTAGGTGGTACCGCACCATCTCATGCCGTCACGGCGGCCATCAGAGGTACAGTCTGTGTAGTTGCGACCGCTGTACAGGTATGGGAAGTGGCAGAGGGCACCGTTGGAGTTCCCACCTTGTGTCACCACAACGGCTGCAATTTTCACAGAAATGATATAGTTACTCCAGAGGTCTAATTTGGCCAATGGTAACAAAAGTCAACACAATACTTTGACAAAGTCACTGTTGTTAAGGTAAAAACGACATCTCTGTTTCAGAGTCTCACAAAATTTTTCTGTGCAGAAGGAATACTGCTGATCTCTCTCATAGTCGGATGTTGTGGAGCACCAGAGCTGCCCGTCGGTGCGTCCATCTGAAGTGCAAGAGTAGTACGTCTTTCCCATGAAGACAAATGGGAAAACACACGGCTGGCCATTAGAATTGCCGCCGTACGCCTGGTTCCTGGCCTCTGCATGAACATGAATGGAAATAATTTAGTAAGAACAGACGTAAAGTGACAGAAATCCAAATTGAATTTGCGCAAAATTCAGTTTGCACTACAGCGGTACCCTATTTTTCAGTGAGAAGCATGTTTTTTGGTTCCATTTCAACATACACTCACCCCATTCCTGACAGCTGACTCCATTGCCCAGACAAGTACACAACATCTGTTTGCTGCCCTGACTCCTGATCCAGCGGTGCCCGTCAAAGTACGAGGAACCAGAGTCTGTGCGGCAGGTTCCTTCGGCGGTGGGCACATGATGATGCAGCAGAGCCTGGGTTACACCAGTGCCTGCTAACAGATCATTAAAACGATGTCAAGGACTAAAGTAATAGGATCATTTTTGTGTTTACATGGCCGCTTTTAACAGAACTCACCTCGGCTTGTGCTCTGTCCTTGACAACTCGATTCTCCCCTGCCGTTACCCAAGCACACGCACTGCATAGCGTTCCCCCTGGTGTCAGTTTTTGTCCAGGTGTCTCCGATCCGAAAAGACCTCCTGGTCTGGGGGTCATTGCAACGGTCTGGTTCGGAAATAATGACAAATGAGCTGGCGCTGAAAAATCAAATCAGACCTATTTGCTTAAATGCAGATTCAGTTCGAACTTACTTCTTGAGGTACAGCTGATACGTCCATTTCCTTCTCCAAGGCAGGTGCAGTCCAGCATCATCCAGCCTTGGTATGGTCTTTCCCAGGTCTCGCCAACCAGATACGATGATGCAGCGTAGCTGTCAAAGCATTTTTCAGCTGCAAAGATAAAAAGTAAAGTAATGGGTAAGCACAGTTGGAGAATAAATGCTTAAAAGCGTCTTAATGCTTTCAGGGGAGACACTCACCCACAGGTTTGCATGTCCATTCTCCCTTGTTGTTCCCAAGACAAACACACTCCAGCATGTATTCACCGCTGTCATGAGGCTTCTGCCAAGTTTCCCCAATTTTATAAGATCTCCCACTGTCATGGCAACGGTCTGTTGATCACAAAAAGAGATTTATTATTGACATATCAAATATTAATTTTGCATCTTGGACACGCATCTAACACTAAAAGGCAACACAGGGTCATGCAGCATTAATAAACAAGTTCTCTGTCGTTTCACATTGACATTTGACCTGTGAGCTTTAGAATGAAAGTGTAACCTACATGCTATGGTACAGCTGATTTTTCCAGAGCTGACGCAGGTGCAGTCCCACATCAACCCGTCCTTTGGTCTCTCGTAGATGTCTCCCACCCGGTATGTCCGGACATTGTCCTTATCGTAGCAGGTCTCGTCCGCTGAGACAAAAGCAGAGGAAGCACAAAGGTCAAGAGCTATTGTGAGCCTATCTTGGACTGTTTTCCTGCATGTGTGTAAAAATACTCAAATCTAACATCTGGATCTTTCAAGCACTTTTACTTTGCTTGTCAGTGCTTTAATGAAAACGTCTGAAATTGTTGACATTGGCTTGGAGAGGTGGACTTCAGATTTTGACTGACCTTCAGGCTTTGTTTTGCACTTGATGCCCGCTGCTCCATTACATGTGCAAACCAATGTACTTCCACGGTAGGGTTTCTCCCACTGCTGGTTCCGTCTGTAAGAGTTACCGTTCTCCTCACAAACGTCTAAAAAGTAAAAACGTGAAACAACACATTATGAGCTGCAGTTAGTTAAGTTGAATCCCTCTCAAAACAAACATTAGATGCAACATCTCACACTTCATTCCAATCCGTAAGTTTAAAAGCGTCACAAACTCACAAACAAAACAACTTGTGTTTACCTGGAGAGAGAGCAGATGCGTCATGCAGGTCTGGATACACCTGATACTGACCCGTTTGTCTTTTGCTCTTCTTCGGGTCGCAGTGAACTGCGCTACTTACGCACAGCGCAACCAGCAACCCCGTCAGCGGGCCACTAGTCATTTTGTGGATTTTAATGCAAAATTTAATAATATTAATAATAATAAAGAAAAGTTTAACTACAAAAGAGCATCTACAAAAATAGGAAGACAGAAGGAGGTGTGTAGGAGCTTGGAGAGATTTTTTGGGGAGACTCAGCTCTCTGCGGCTGCCTCTCCAGGCAGTTCCGACTGCAGCTTTTGCGCCAGAATGAGGAGAGGGGAGCGAAGCGGTTTTATACCAGGACGCTGCTCTGCCCCAGTGGGAGGGATTTTTACTGGAGTTTGGCTCATCGTCCTACGTGTGAGTAACACTCACCCGTCACTTTCAGTGCATGAAATCAGTCAAAAATAATTGGAAGGTGTAAAACTAGTGTTGGAACTACAGAAACGGACTAAACATTTGTGTATGAATTGTTCTAAATTCAAGGTAATTTGTTGTACTGATAAGGCAATATTTATTCTACCGCCATCTACTGGTGTTTTTGTGGAAGGACAGCTGCACTTTTTTTCAGTAGTGTATTTTCTAACATCTGTCGCAACATGCAAATATATTTTGTCCGTACATAATGTGTAAAGAATATGCACCCTTTCAGAAAGAAAACCCAAATGAAGTGTGGGACTAGAGCATGGTAAAAGGAAGTCAAACACATTCACAAATCTATTTTTTAAAATTGTACTCAAATTGCAACATGAGATGACCTTCAGGAATATCGGCTGAAACCTTCGTCTCAGTCTCGCAATATATACCAACCTGATTTATGTACTCGCTGTCTTCAAGGCCCAATCTAGTCAGTTAGTCCATCAACATGCACATACATGGCCTTATTTAGGCACTTACTCATAGAAAAAGAAAGAAAAACCTCCAAACTCTTTATATTTACTTATCTACACTTTGGTTTTTCAACAACAGAAAAGTTTAGTTCTGGTGTTCTCCTGCTATGGGAAATTTGAACAAGCTTTATACTTTTACAATAAGAACATAGAAGTAGGTGCAGAATATATATATTTTTGTTATTTATTAAATTTACTAGACGATGTCACACTTATGTCAACTCAGCTGAATAAGGAGAAGTGAAACCCTGCCAGACTGAGGCTGAAGGTCACACATCTTATTTCTGTCTAGTTTGGGAAATAGTTTTTTTTCCCCTCAAAATTTCTCATGAGTCATTTTGCAACATTTATAATGGCTTTGCAAAGAATTTTACTCTGTACTAAAAATAATAGGAATATAGATAACTTTCTAGCATTGCTTTCCAAACCAATTCTTTGTTCCACAAGGTTTGTTCCAAACCTTCACTTAAATCTAAATCTTGTAATTTGCTCTAATAAAATTATGGGTTATTCAGCAAGAAACAGATTTAATTAAGGTACCAGAAACATATTAAAAACATAATCACGTTTCCTTACATGGAACATCTGTTTTTTTGTTTTTCCAAACTGCCTGGTTTCGTTCATCACGGCGCTTTTCCTTTCCTTCATTTTGACCTGTCTGGTTAAGCTCAGTGTGCCAGACACAAATAAACAGCTTCATTTAATTTTATTGACTTTTACACTCAGCTTCAATTAGAAGCAAGACAAAGGACGAGGTCTTATTATGATCCTTGAGCATCCAGTTTTGCCAAATGTATTTATGGATTGCCAAATGTATTTATGGATCTCGCCTGGAAAGTATTTTGCAGTACACAGAAACTCCTGTCACAATACAAAAGAAACAAGCAGTGCCAGCGGCAACGAACATAAAACCAAAATTTGGGGAAACAGCGGGGGAATGAAAGCATAAACCCTGTTGGCTGAAGTGAGCAAAACTGAGTCATCATTTTCTTCCATGTGGAAAAAGCTTTTAAATTATTTCCATTTGTGTAACAGCCCTAAACTGTGCAGAATCAAAATACCTCAGACCTTAAGGTATAATTTAACTGGCGTTTCCAGGTTCAGTGATGCTATACCTCAAGCTTCCTGGATGTTCACTCATGCAGCCTGAGTGGGAAACTTATGCAAGAATGAAAAACATATAAAAAAAAAAACATTCTGAATTCCTGCTATTATCGTACATTATGGGTTTGGGGTATTGTGATGTAACGTCTTTGGAAATTTGGTGAACTTTACATGAATTTATGAGCCGTCCCTGTGGAGGCTTCTGGAAGGCAGCCTGGCTTTTGTCAAGTGTTTCACCTCATCTCTTGTTTTCTCTCTTTGTCTTTTTTTCTTGCATAACATCCATATTTTTAAGCAGGATTCATCTCCTATGTTTCTGCAGTGACTTATATGAAAGAGATAGCTGAGGCCTGGGTTCCACTTTTTAGACTGTTGTGATTTTTCAAGACTATCAAAGCAACACTGAACATGGTTTATGCTCAAGAAATGGCTGCATACTGTACTCTAAAATTCATGTTTGTTGTTTTGTTTTGTTTTTTCAAATTTGCAGTACAATTTAAAAAGTTGTTGGTAGCTACAAAGTCATTTCTTTTTATGCATAGAACCACTTCTATATTTCAAAGTTTTCACAAGTAAAGTATTTTTCTCAGCAGTTCAACCTTTTTAGTCTTTTAAGGCAAAGTTTGTTGTCTTAAAAAGATAAAAGGGTTTGGTTAACGATGAATGATTAGCTTTGGTGATGAATCTGAAAAAGAAAATAATTCTTGGTGTTAAAAACTAAATGAAAGGGAAGAGATAAACCATTATTTTATTGATTGATGTGATCATTTGCAGCTGAGCAAATTATATTACCTTTTATATTGCTTTAAAAGGCTTTTCCATTGTCTTGTCTGAATAATGAAACAGAAAATTAAACTTCTTAAACCTCCACCTCCACAAGGAAATAATTCTCCATTATGAGGTGCCTTATCGAAAATAAATGAAGCCTACGAGTGCAGCTGTCTCCATTTGTCCCTAATTTGAAGTTCAGCAAAAACTTCAGAGCTTCAGCAGATGGAAAGCCTTGGGTCGGCTTGTTTTCAAAGTTTGGTTCTCCACCCTAAACTCACTAAACTGTGGCTTGGCACTTCAGAGAGCAAGAGCCAGATGGCCTCAGATGGATGGGATGGGAGTTGGGGTGGGAGTGAAGAAGTTTGGGGGTTGGGGGGTGTTAAGTAATGGGGTTGAAATGAGTTAATGATTATTTGGAGCAGAAAAGTTGAAGGTTGAGATGATGGGTTTTATGCAATTCAAGGGAGGAGATGAGCATCGTCCGCTGCCGCTGCCGTCTCCATGTCCCACCAGTGCACTGCTGTTCAGAATATAAGCAGAATATAACCAGAGCGTTGGACGATAAAGGAGCATGACAGTTATGCAGAGGTTCATGCCCCAGCCTGTCGCTTGGTGACTGAAAATAGTTGAGCAACACACTTTTAGTTTGTCAGCATTCTCACTGGTCAGCATCATGAATCAGTCCAAAATATCTGCACAGGATGTGAAGACCGGGTGTTGCTTAGCTGTTGACGCATTGGAGAAGTCATCCTTGCGAAGGCAATCGCTCTGAAGATGCATTAATCAAAGATTCCATAACACAGCGCAACAAAAACAGCATCGCTGTGGAAACGAGATTGGGTGGGGGCCTTTTGTAGAGCGATACAAAGGTCAGGTCAGTGATTGGCGCTGATGGTAGATCTTCATCCACTGAATTACATACTGAGTCACAGACTCACACGCCCTTGTCATGAGGTACCCAGTGTCTAGAGGAGCAAGTCGGTGCTAAAACGACGTGCCAAGTTGTTAACGCAGAAAGAACGGACGGCTTTACCTGCGGCCTTCGTTGTCCTCATGCTGAAAGCAACTCAATAACTTTTAGACCAAGCTAAATACTAGCAGATGTTCATAAATTGGTATTGGCATGAAGGAAGAAATAAAAAGCAGCACAGATTAAACTGAATCTTTTCTCTATTTTTCTTATTTACCTAACACAGGGGTGCCCAAAGTCGGTTTAGTTCTCTCCCTGGTGGTAGTAACAACCTTTTCAGCATGTCAATGTTCCTCTCAGGCCTTGTAACGAGCCATCATTTGATCCATTTTAGCAATGTAGCTGCGAAAGAAAGTTTGAAAAGTAGCAATTTCCATAAGTGACTGTGTACCATGCCCAGTTTGGGATTGCGAATGGAGAAAACGTGGAAGCGTCCAGAGAGCATGAATACTTATTCAACACACTGCAGAGGAGCGAGACACAATATCTAAGCTGTAGCCGAGAGGCATACTGTTTTTGTATGCTTCTCGAGCAGCTAATTAGCTTTTTGTACTTCCTGACTTATTTTCCTAACGTCCAAATAAGCAGAAAATTTAAATGTTCTTGGTTTATTTATTCTGACAAAGAGACAGGTATTATGTAAAACATTTGAACATGACACATAGTTAAAAAAGATACAATTCGAATTCAGTTTTAAAGGTTCCGTGGTTCTAATGGCCTTTACTCTTCAGTAGCTGGACAGGAATAAGGACAGAGAGTGAAGAGGAGAGTAAATGACCGAGGGCCGGGAGTCGAACAACTGTGTTGAGAGCAGCAGCCTCGACACGTTATGTGTCTGCTTCACCACTGAGCCACTCCGTCACTCCGTCACCGAGCCAACGGAAGATTTAATCAGCCCGTATTTCTTGCTGAACAGAGCAGCCTATTCCAGCCATGAAGCAGCCTACTTGTTTGGTATTGACCGTATATGAATAAGGCCGAAGGACGATGAAATTATGCTCAAAGCTGTCGAAGTGTAGAAGCCAGGAAAACCTTGCTCGAGGCTGTATCATGGGCAGCAATCTTATGAACGCCGTCAGTGATGTGATCCATTGTAATTATAGCTACCTTAATTGACGAGAGGCAATAAGGAGCAATCTAAGCCACAAGGGTTCCTATTGTCACAGACAGGAGTCCGTCGTCTACGGCCTCTCTGACCTTTCTCCATCCCGATCCAAGAGTAACACCTCTTCTGTTTGGCTCTTTGAACGCAGAAACACTCCCTTCTCCTCCCCAGACAGCTGCGTACCTCCAGACCAATCACAGTTTACACTTCCAGGAGTCAAAAACCTCCCATTAGCTGTTCTGCAAGCTGTCAGATGGCACCTTGTCATGACTTTCTTTCTCTCTCTCCCCCTCTCAGCCATGAAAACCTGGCCTGTGCTTTTACATCCTCGCATCGGGTGCGAATGAGCCTGACCTTTGCAATGTCAACATGTGTTTGCTACAGGAGACTTGATCAAAAAGTAACTCAGTGAAAGAGGACCTTTCTAACTTGTGCCCTCAAGCATGCTGATTGGGCGTAGTGGATCTGTTGAAGACAAGCTGCCTTTTTCCCCATGGAGTAACCCTCAGACTGAACAAGCAGTTTTAATAAAGCCAAATTGAAAGCAGAGGAAGCATGTGTGTGTCTTGTTTACTCTTGTTTGTGTTGCAAAACAAGCTCGGCTTCCTCCATGGCTCCACAGAAAACCGTTTTAACTTTTATACCTGTCACAGCCAAGACTGTTTTTACTGTTAATTTATTATTTTGTGTCTATTACTGAGCTCCTCATGTAGACAGCTGACGTTTTCACACGTTCAGGGAACATTTCCAAAAGACTCACTGTAAGCTCCAAAGTCAGTCATCTCCAACTTTTCATTCCCTCTATAACTGTGTGTTTTTGATGTGAACTGGTGAATCACCCCTTTGCCAGAACCAGCCTGCTGCTGACTCCAAGAGGAGTTTGTCCTCACAAGGTCCTGCAGGAAGCAGACAGTGTTTTTTGGGAATTAGTGGATGTTTTGCTGGCCTTTTGGAAAAGATCCTGGCCATCAACCCCTTAAAAGTTCTCCAATTTGACATGGAAGTTTGCAACGCGCCACAAACTGGATGTAAAATTGAATCTATGCATACAGATTATTTCCAGAGCACTTTCAGTCTGGCACTGCAACTGCTCTGCAGAGAAAATTTGGACCTTCTCCTGTAATACTTGAGAACACTGACAAAAAAAAATGTTCCTAGTCAAGTTGTTTTTCCGAGATTGGAGTACGATAGATGTGCTATATCACGTGTTAGGACAGAGCTATCCTGCAGGCAACATCTGTTGCATAAATCACACCCACTGGTGAGCTGCAGGACTCCAAATAAAGACCTGAGTGAAGTTTTTTTTTAAAAAAAAAAGCATTGAAGTCTCCTATTTCTCTTGTTTTTCTCATTGCCTGCCCTTAGTTGCATAAAGATTAGCTTAACGTCAAAGCGAGGCTCCTCAGAGCAAGAGCGCAGTGTTTATGTGCCGACGGCTCCCAAGCATAATTATTCTGCTTCACGTATAAAATACAGCTGGACTGTGATGAAGCAAACATATTTTCCAAAGCTGTGAGAGGAAACGTCATTAAATGTGTGCACCTAGGAGTAGGTATCACTGTTACTCACTCATTCCCGTCTGGACAGCACAGAGGTGCCGGGTCACGCGAGGCTGTTTGAACAAGTCGTCCCATGTGGTGGGAAACTGTTTTCTTGTCAGATGTGACTGTGATGGGAAGATAAAAGAAGAGAGCCACGATGTGAAGGACGCAAGTGGTCGTGTACAGGCCTCTCCTGAACACACACACGCATACACACAAACACACAGAGTCAGACACATCCACCAACAAAGTCATGAACAGACACTTCTGCAAACATAGCCAGCAAATTATATTTGCTCTCCTCCAACACATCTGTGCTGCATCTTTTAAATGAAGCTTCAAGCTTTGGTCACATTTACCACACCAGCAAATTTGTATTTGAGATGTTATTTTTATTTTAATTTGTTTCTGTTTTTAAGTTACAGGTTTTTGATGAAAATGAGCAAAACAAACAAAAAAAAGAGTCTCTGTTGGAAGGAAGGCAAAGACAGTTTGGAAGTAGAGGAGCCGTGGATGAGCAGGCGGCTGTAGTTGATGAGTGAAGCACGGCTCACTGTTAACACGCAGGGAATAATTGCACCGGCGGCTAACGGGACGGACATAGTTGCACCTCTTCGAATTTGATAAGGTCGTGGTGATGAGTGAGGTATATCCTGCATCCACACAGAGGCATTGAGAGGGGCAGAAATATGACAAAATTGTATCCCAGCAAAACAAAATATAGTTTTGTTTGTCGTATGAAATACATTTCTACTTTACCTTTCAAATACTTTATAACTCTGCCGTAAATTCACTGAGCAAAACAAGAAAGGTGACTGAATAAGTCCGCTTTAAAGAGGTTATGGTGCGTGTTGAATGCAGTTATTTTTAATCACACAAATTCTTTATTCTACTGCATGTCGAATAGAAAAACATCAACCTAAATGAAAAGGAAAAACATATATATCCTTGAGAGAAACATAAAGAGGTCCTCAAGGTTGTTTCATTGGATAAATTAATCAACAAAATACCATAAAACACTTCAAATATTCAAAATCCTGGAGGCTGAACTCCAGACTGAAAGTTGCATTCACATTTTTCATATTTTCTCTTCTCAACCGTCGTTGGCTAAAACACAATCTAATGTCAAACTGCAGCCTTCATCAAACCTAATTGAGATTGTTTTGCTCTTCTTCAATATATATTGGGGATTGTATTAACCATGCAACAGTCAAAACAAATAAAACACAAACAATTTGTTCATTCATTATGTATGTACGTATGTAAACGCATGTAGATTTTAAAACAAAAACCGGTTGAGGAAAGTGGAAGTTGCAGCAATGAACTGCAGCAGCATCGCCTCAGAATAATTTCATGTGGGTGAGGAAGGATGTTGTTCCCCTTCATTAAGTATTATCCCATGTTTTGTCATCCCCCCCCCCCCCCCACCACCACCACCACCACCACTCCCTGCCTCCTCTTTCCTCTCTGCAGCCTTTTTTGGTCTCGTCCGTCTCTCTGGTCTCCATTTGGCTCCATGTGAACCCGGCAGCAGCCTCCCCTTTTTTAGACCATTTGCCACAGTGCTGTTTTCTGAAGGAAATGCCGGAATGTCTCACCAGCAGCGCTGCACACTTTAACCCTCGACACAATACCCTTACAGTGTGTTTTCTATTTAAACACCAACAGTGAATGATTTTCCGAAGAGAATTACAAGAAATATAAGGTGTAAATATGCTTCTGACAGTGATTCCTGTTGCTCCAGGTGGGCTGTGACTCACATGCAGGGAGCTTCAGCTCGACAGAATCTCAGCGAAGCGGCGAGAGGGTGAGTCACGGTCTGTGGACGGGCACATTGACAGATCTTCTCGCATTATTTCCCAGCAGAAACTCTCTCTCTCTGCATGGAGAAACCATTTGGAAGAACTTGGACGGAGCAAGCTTTAAAGAAAAAAAAAAAAAACTTTTGGAAGAGAAATTACGTACAGTACAGCCAGAGAAGTTAGTGGTGTCCACTCAGTAGTGCCAGTAAACTCTTAATTCCTCATCTGGGGAATTGCTTACAAGAAAATGTAGCAGAAAAAAAAAAGAGACGGCGTATAAACTTTAGAAGATCTGGGAACTTTAAAACAATTCATGCTCCACAGCCACTATGGCATTTTTAAAAAGCTCTTTAGAAGACAAACTGCAAATCATCATCTTGCCCTGCAGCTTTGACCAGATGTTGAGGTCAAACATCCCTGTTTTGGATGTCTCTTTCCAGTCTCTGCCTCCTGTAATTACACACTTTGGTTTACCCTGCAGGGATCCAGCAGGTGACGTCAGGTCGACCATCAGCCAGTTGCTTGTTTAAAAGAGTGAGTTGGATCGGCACCATGTGTGCACATGTTGCTCCAAATGACATGATCTTTTGTTTATATGAATCACTGGGAAAGGGGACATAAAAGAGCACAGCAAAGGTAAAGCAAGTTTGATTTCAGGCTTTTAATCTTTGTTTCAAACTCAGTGTCAAGCAGAAATGGACGTGCACACACACACACATACACACACACACATACACAGGGCATCAGTTTGAACTGAAGTTCAACCAAACGTAAATGATTACAGTGCAGTTTATAAATGACGCCTGCGGCTGCTGAAGTGACAGTTTTTGCGGGGAGGTGTTGTGTAAGTTTGGGTTTGTTGTGGAGATGTTGTGGCTGGGTTTGAGCCCAAATAAAAAAAAAAAAAGATCGGGGCGTTGCTGAGGTGAAGTCACTGGGAACACAGTCTGAGAACTCTACAGAAACAGGAAGTTGAACTTTGGCTTCTTTAGGTTTGAGCGATTTCACTCTTTGAGTCTGCGGGCCCACCACCGTTTTATTTTTAAAAATGAAAATGAAAGCTTATAGCAATATGTTTTAGGGATCCAATTTTAAAATTGCAAAACAATTTAAGAATCAGGAAAATTGTCTGACGACAAAGTACATTTTCATTTCAGTGACCTATTTGAATTCAAAAGCCTCAGAGGAATCATTTCCTGCTCTTTGTGTAGTTTTTACTCGTAAACCCCGAACTGAATGTTGAAAGCTCATCTGATTCTCTTAGCACACTTGACATCCATCTTTTTTTTTTTTTTAAGGAATTACATTGTTTAGATGTACAGAAATGTGGTACCATTGTGGTACCACATTGTGGTACCATTCTTTGTACATCAGGCTAAAAGGAACCAAAATGCATCTCGGGCTGATGATGCCTCAACAACGGATTTGAATAAAATTCACTTTCAGTCAATTTATGCTCAGCATAGATAAAAATACTAACATGATTATTGAAAAGAGCAGAGAAAATGACAATTGGTAGGTCCTCCTGTCCAGCTGTCTAAGATAACTGTATTCACTCATAATTTGAGTATCTCTTTTGTTTATGCTCAAGCAAAAACCTGGCTTGACATTATCATGTTCTCGCTGTAAACGTTTTTTCATTTTCCTGGAAGAAACAGCGAAGGAGCTGTAGATCAAACCAAATGACCAGACTCATGTTTTAACAGCTGCTGGGAGCTCTGCAAGGCGCTTCTCAGCCACCTACGTGTTTAGGGTTGGTGGATTTTCTTTCTTTTCTTCTGTATGTTTTTTATCATTTTCCTGGAAAAACAAATAGCTCGGTCTGTTTCTTTTGTTTACAGCGATTTAAGTCAAATATGATGCTTATTTGGCATAAACATTTGTGCTAAAAGAGAAAATTCTCTTAAACCTGATTTGCAAAACTAGACTTCTTCCTTCACCTAAACATTCAAGGGGCAAGAGGTGAAGATCCAGAGTTGTTTGTGCCTGACGTGTGTTAGGACTGTGTTATTGACTGAAATAACACAGTTATCGGTTATTGACTGAAATAACACAGTCCCAGACAGTGATTCTCTGCAGACTAGACCCAAAGAACAGCACCTCTCTCTTTTGTGGTCCGGCTCGGAGTGACCCTCTTCCCTCTGCAAACGCAGCCGGTCTGACTTTTGCACACACACACACACACACACACACACACACACACACACACACACACACACACACACACACACACACACACACACACTCACTTCATCCACAGAGTGCCTCTCTGCCACGGTGGAAAGTGACTTCATCATTCCAGCGCCACTGAGTAACGTTAAATAGAGAGGTGGAAACCATGCCTATTGATTCAAGTACCGCTGCACTACAACACGACATTCAGATGGGGGGAACAGATACCGGCAGTGCTTACTTACAGACCAAACACTCAAGAAGCTGGCAAAAAATAAAATAAAAAAAGATCGTCAATGCCAATCTGTAGGAGTGGTCCAGAAATCCTGCATGAGTGAAGCAATGAGTAATTGCTGGATGTCTTTTTTTTTTACACTTTTTCTGAACCATACCATTTTCTTCTATCGGTTCTCCATCTGAGGTACCTTTAAGCAAACACTCCGACGGCCGAGAGCCAATCCTCAATTTGTTTGTCAGCTTCTGAAGATAAGTTTCTAGGGAGTTCTTGTGCTTACTCAATTGAAAGCATATGGCTTTATTACATAACATAGAGAGGGGATGGTGTGCAACGCCTCCCAGGGCAGATATCAGCGAACCTGTCTCAGTCTTCAAGAAAACTCAAACTGGGATGGAAATCCGTCCTTTGTTCCGACAAACGTCCCTTTAAGAAGGAACTGGTCAAATTAAACACAAAGGAATAATCAAAATCCAGGAAAAGTCTTCATGAACTACAAAAAATGTTGACTAAATCAAACAAAATGATTCCAAAAAGACGCAATGCTGTCTTGAAGGGACAGCATTGCGTATTTTTTGAGTACATTGTGCCATTTCCTAACACAATCAAGCAATCATGTTGTTATACAAATGCCATCTATATTAAATGATGTAAAATAAACTTGACTTCATTCTACAAATGTCTCTTTAAAAACTCTGCCTCTTTCTGAAACTCCCTTTAGGAAGTCATCACAACATCCCTCATCTATTAACCCTTTTGACAACTTTTTTTTTTACCAGCGCTGCTCCTTGAAACAGCTTGAGCTCAGCAGATGAGCACTTCCCCCGGGTGTTTGCTAATTGCTGCTGGCTAGTCTGAAGGAGCTGAGCGGGGAAGTCGCGAGGGAGAGCTGCACCGTAACGCGGAAGCTCGGAAACTTGGAAACCGCAGGAGGAGCTTCGTCCTCGAGGGTGGTGCTAGGTTCACCAAGGCGTTTTTGCACAGCTGAATGGTTGCCATGGAGATTAAACATGCAATAAAAAAAAATCAAGGCAACACTCCAGGTATGTTTTTGATGAGTTAATAACATTATATGACAAGATGTAAAGCTTTTAAAAAAAGTACATTTTACATAACACTGCCCCTTTAAAGACTTCTCGTTATTCGACATGTTTTCTAGCTGATGCTGAGTGAAAAGTAACCATTAATTCATAATGACATTACATAGCAGCTGGTGCCATTTATCTCGTGCTACATGAAGCGGTAATCGGCAGAAAACACTATAATCCACAGTTGGACTAAGCTAAATGATGTAAGAGTATAAATTGTTTATTTCTTGGCGGAAACGATGTGCCGAGCAGGCAGTATCGGTTAAGAACGCTGGCCGATGAAACCGGAGGCTCTCGAACCGAGTCTGATCTCTGAACTGATACAACACAGCTGTCCGTCATTAAGCCCCGCGGTGTTTATGTTGGCTTTGCACGGACAAAGTTACCGGGCGGTGAGGTTGAAGAAAGCGGTATATTAAGATTACAAAGATTGATGGGGTTATTATTGGGTCCAGAGAAATACTCCTCCAGATGTTCCGAGTGCAACATGTGCAGGAACGAGGCACAAAGTGTCAACGCAATCCCACAGCACAGTGGTTTCTTAGAAAGTGAAATATAAGGGAGGCGACGAAAACTGACGTTTAAAAGCGCCGTCTTCTACTTTTCGTGTTGGAACTGATTGTTTGAAGAAATGTTCTTGTTGGAATCTGTTTCTTGTGTCTGATTTTCTTGGTGCTTTTCGTCGCGGCAGAAGGAAAAGCGAGAAATGAGCAAAGATGTAATGAATACAGTAAAAAAAAAAACATGCTGTCCGTGGGGCTCGGACATTATCTAATTTCACTCACTGCCTCTTATCTGTAAGGAATTTTAAACAAACCGCTGGAGCGATGATCAACTAATCCTGTTATTTAGCTTCCCACATTTTTACAGCACTTTAGGCTTAAATCAGTGAAAGCAGATAAAAAGTCTTGCCATCCTCAGCATTCCATCCAGCGTGTTGTTGCGGACTCGGCCTTGGCCTCCGGTGGGAGATCTGACCTCTTGAACCACACCAAAAAAGAAAAAAGAAAAAAAAACAACCAGCGTTTATTAAAGACTCGGTCTCGTTTCCAGCTCATCCTCTCGAGTGTATCGTCTAAATCAAATAAAGTAGGAAAAATTCGCTTTCAAGAAAGTTGGGGAAAACGTTTCAATAAGAGGAAAACCTCTTGTGAAAGAAATAGAGAAAACGTTTCAATAAGAGGAAAACCTTTTGTGAAAACACCTGGAACCCTTGTTCTCATCAAAAACAGAAATGGGAGCAGCAAACCAGGCTGAATCTTGTGTTGATGCTTGATGTTTTAAGTTTCAAAGTTTATACTAAATAAATCACTGAAATATAATAACCAGTGAAAAAAGCCTTTTGTCCTGCTACTCTGACCTTAACTGGATTTGATCTAATCTGACTGTTCAAGTTGATTACTGGATTTAATAAATTCAAACTAAATGAATTTGAATTCTGATTTAGCATTTTTAGTCATCTTTTCCTATATTTAACTTGTAGAACCATTTGCAAAGTATATTTTCTCTCATTTTCTTTCCTTTCGTTTTCATTCAAGTTCTAAATCGTCTCACTCTCCGGGGCTGAGGATGGAAAAACAGCGATTTCCTTCTGGGAGGGCTGGAGAAATCCTGCTTAGAAATACTTATTATATAACTTGAAGCCCTTTCCTCCCCCAATTAGGGGGGGTAAGTCTGTCCTAACTGTCTGGTTTGTAAATACTGGACAGACTGGAGGGGGAACATGTGCTTCATGTTCTTTGGCCACAAATAGTTACTGGAATAAAAGCTGCTGGAATCCTTTTTTTTCTAACTTAAAAAAGTAAGAGGGATAAAAGCCGTTCGACAGCACACCCACTACCAGCTCTTTATAAAACTAACGTTTTAAATAGCTTATCGATAGAAATAAAAAAAAACTTCAGCATCACCATGGCCCTGTGATGCTGACAAATCACATCCATCTTCATTTTCAGCTTTTTGTCTGCTGCCTGCTGCCACCACCGTGTTTCAATCTTGCTGTTGTTCTTTTGATGATACAAGGTCTAAAATGTTTTTAGATGGTCTTGAACAGTTTTTTTTAGAGTCTAGAATAGATCAGACAAAGAGTAAAGAATTACAGCGAATTTACACATTTCCTTTTTTCCACTTACGCTGCAATCAGCACACTTCCCCCTTCGTACCCAGTAAGACCCTTTATGCCCGTCTTCACTAGAATCCCATCTGCAAACATCAGCTAAATCAAAGCTGATGACATTTCAACTTCTCTGATCAGTGCTTTTTTTTAAGCAGGTTGCATAAGAAATTCTGACATTTCGTCCTTGCACTTTTATGTCATGTCTGAGAAGAGAACAAATGCAGCTAGAGAAAAATCCCCAGCAGTTTCTGGATCCAGTGGGTTCAAAGTAAGGAGCACATCTTCACTGTGTCACTGGTAAAGTTTTAAGCAATACAAAACAGGCAAAACCATAAAAAAAGATTGACAAAATTGAGAAATAGTATTATTTGTTAGATTAAAATGACAGAGGAAACCATGAACGTCACACTTATGCAATATACCACAGGTTTTATTATACAAGTGATTCCATATTGATGCAACTTTTTACATCTGATTCTGATAGGCTACTTTTCGCCATCTAGTGGTTGGCAAGAGAATTACATCAACGTTGAGACGTAAACTAATATTTCTGCAATAGTTTGGCTCAATGCAGTTTGGTTGATATTATAAACAACTTAATATATTATTGCTTATAAAGCTAAACAACAAAAACAAGTCAGTACAGGAAAATCAGAACACCTCCTTCTAAGTGTCTGGAGCCTTATGGAAGAAATGCCTCAACTCTTTCATGCAAACTGCATCACCTCAGCTACGCGACACATTTTACTGGTTTGTCAAGGAGTCATTTTGTGTGTTTTTCACCGTTTGTTAATCTTTCGATGATTGCAATTTTCTTGCACAAAATGTAATAGAAATAATACATTGTCGGTTCTTTTAAAATATATTAATATCTTTTTGTATGTTTCTAAAAATTTTTGTACTATTTACGTTCCGTGATTGATTGATTGATTGATTGAATAAGTGTCAGAAAATCAAAAATCTTATGAAGGCAGAAGTAATAAAGATTGACAAAGCAGTATTTCATACATACATTTATTTTATATAAAAGAAAACAATGGTTGTAATATTAACAGTTATACACACAGGGATCCATCACTGGAAAACTACGGTGTCCAGCATGGCGGCTAGGCACTGGACGATGTTGGAGGTCATTAAAACATCTACGTGTTCCTCCAGGTGTCTCTTTGGATCCTGAGAGAAGAAATGATGATGTTTTACTAAATACATATAGTAACAGGACTTATCAGCTCCATAAACATGCAACATTACTGAGAGAGCAAGTTGACATATCAGCAACAAGTCAGCTTTAAAATTAATGATATTTTGGGGGGGTTTATGCTTAAAAAAATAGAGGAAAAGATAAATGAATAAATCAGTACCTGTTTCCCAACATTCTTGATAGCCAGCTGCTCCGGGGTCATTTTATCTTCCTCTTCAACAGCCTGAGGTAAAAACAGTTTATTTTAAAGTAAAACACCTTCCAGCTTATTTTACTGTCATCCAAAAAAAAGGTACTAACTTATTTAGCACTACAATATTTTAAAATCAAAATGACCTCTGATTTAGTTAGACATATTCCTAAATGGCGAGCCATCCTGTAGCAGGCTCAATGAAACGTTGTCGTGTAAACCGACAGTGTTCAGGTTCTACCTTATTGTAGTTCTTTGCCAGCTCCAGCATTTCTTTGACGATCGTCTCATTGAGCTTGCAGTGCTCACTGTAGTCCTGCAGAGTCAGGCCCTCCATCCAGCTCTTTTTATGCAAGTTCAGCAGCATCTGAAAAATTCATAGAATTAATCAGGTTTCACAAGAAACAACCATAAAACTAGATGGGGGTCTTAAGATATGAACTTCAAACCTTTTGCTCCAGCTCATTCTTTCTGTAATTGATGGTGATGGAGTAATAGTGTCTGTTAAGTCCATGAATCAAGGCCTAAAGGAGAGTAAAACATATTATTAAGCACAATAAACATACGGATTTATATTATCAGGAAAGGTCACAGGAAGACACAAGAAAACGAAAAGATTAAACGTGGAAATAAAACAGTTTCTGAAGCATTCTTAAGGTTTATTTCAGATAAACTCTCTTAACTTTTGTCTGGTTCTGTACATGGCTTAAAAAGAAATAATTGCAATTTTTAAAATTACCCCCGTTTGTATTCTAATGTAAAAGTTACCTGGATTGACGGCTTGTTGAGATGGCCCAGGTTGGATGTGGTTTGCCTCGGTTCATGACCCAGAACCATCATGTTGGCATTAATCAGTCTGAAGGCATCAATAACCACCTGAAGGGACACAGTGGAGGAAAAAAATCAGTTTTCCTAAATAATTCAAACTTTGATAGAGTGATTTAACTTGGGGGTTCCGGTGCCCACCTTTCCTTTGACGCTCTGAATGGGATCGACTACCACGGCGACGGCTCGCTCCGACAGAGCCTCGAAGCTCTGCTGTGTGTTGATGTCCACACCTGACAGCCAGCAGCCAAAACCAGGGTGACTGTGGTACCATCCTACAACCATCTCTGGCCTGAAGAAAACAAGCAACAACTTCTTCATTTTGGGATTTTCTTAAAATAATAATAAAAAAAAGTAAATACACATTCATATAATCCTTCTTTGATTAGCTTTTAAGTAGAATACAATTTTGTAAAAACAAGTGTGGGACTTCGAGATCCCTTCTTTAGCTAATTCAAACTGCTGGTTTTGTTGAGTCGTACCTGCCCGTCTGCTTCAACATGTCCAACATCTTAGCCTGGAAGACGGGATCCACGGCTTCTACACTCACCCCCTGTGAGACACACACACTGCTCAGTGAAAATGAACAACAGCGAGAACTAAGGATTCCAAGCTACTTGAAAACTATTTATGAAAATGAATCAGCCATTTGTTAACCTGGTACAACAATGGTGAATTCTTCAACGATGGTGCTATGAGGAGAATAAATGGATTAATACGGTTGTTTTTTCAGCCTGGTATGCTAACTGCTCATTAACCTAATTGTAATAATAGATGACTTTGAGACAACTAGTGATGACAGTTTCATTGTTTTTACAGGACCTCCTATGAGTCCAGGTTGTGTCTGAAAAGCTGTTGCAGCAATATGAGAAATTCACCATGCAAGAATGCAATATTAGCTATTTTTAGATGTTATGATTTTTCCCCTTCAAATTTTTAAGAAAAGTTCCAACCACTTTCCAACAAATTCATGTGTGCAGAGAATATTTCCCCCCCCCCAACTTCAGTGTGCAGCAGTAACTATGCGTGTGTGTGTGTGTGTGTGTGCTCAGGTAAGAACACACCTTTATTCTGACAGACACAAAATCTCCACAACATGCATTCTTGATTTTAGATGGGATACGTACTGTTCCCGACTGAGGCATGGCAAACACATCGATCACTCGCACTGTGTAGTCGTCAACAAATTCTCCCAGCATCAGTCCCATGACCTCCATCGGCACGCCGGCGCGCCCGTGCTTCAACATCTGATGAGGAGGGACAGCAAAAAAAAGAAAAGAAGATTCGAAAGGGTTGGACTTCTGGTATATGACAGAGTTAGCTCTGATGATGAGTTATTTTATTACCTTCAGCAGGGCAAGAGAGGAGATGTACACCTGTTCTGCAGTGTCCACAGCAGGAGCATCTGTGGGCGGTCCCTGATGAAACAAAGGAGAAATCATTGTTACACACCATAAAGTTTTTGCAACTACATTTAAGTTTGTGTGCAAGGAAATACGGGAGGAAAAAAAAGGCTGGGAAGATGAGTTACATCAGCCTGAGCTGGAAATTCACAGTGAAATAACTTCACAATACAAAAGTCAATCAAGCTCACTGCTTTTCTTTCATATAAAAGGACATTTAAGACGTACCTGGCCAAGCCCTGGCATTCCACCTCCAAGCCTCAGCAGCCGGTCCATGTTGAGATCTGTCAACACATTCACAGTCTTACCATTAAACTCCAGCAGCAAATGTGCATTTTAATGTAATAATATATGTTAAAATATTTTAAATGAAATAAACAAATGGATAAGAAACGGCTTTGAAGATCTGATAGTCATATATGGCTTAGCAAGAATAATGAGTGGGTTATTAACTATTTTACGTTTTCCTCTTGATATTATTAGGCGATTCTGTTTATATCGTAATTGGATGTTTGTGGTAGGAATTACTTAAAATGTGATTAATTAAAGCAGAGTGTTTATATAATAATTTTTTTCAGAAAATTTTCGCTTTGTTCTCATGAAGTGACAAAACAGAGACAGAGAATTTAGTATGAGAAAGCAAAATAACACAACTAATGCTAGGCTGATGTAGCCGAGTTGCACACTGCCTTGAAACGTAAGCACTCAAATGAATATTAAACTAGTCATAGACGCCATTTTATTTTTAACCGTACTGAAAGTTGTCATGTTTAGGGTGTAAAACGTGATTATTAAACAAAGCATACAACTAAATTAGCTTGGTTGCTAAACACATTAGCGTTATGTTAACGTTAGCTAACACATGCTAACTTAGCTTGGCTGTAAGCGAAAATAAAACGAGCTTTTGTGTGAACGTCACATGCACCCAAACCTGTTAAAAAGTCTCTACGGAGCGTCTTCAATATACATCTGCTTTTACCTGCTGTCAGATGTTTCAGACGTTTAGATGAATGTTGTTCAGCGTACAGTCAGACCAAACAAGCGAGCTACAATGAATCAGCCAGAAACCAGAATAGTCTTTTTAGACGGAACTACTTCCGTCGCACGAAATTTACGTTCAGTGCTGAAGCTCGTCTGGCGCACAACAAAAATGAACCACTAGAGGGCGTCACGTTCATTGTTGCAGGTGACTTTCCTACACTTATCTGACATCTATGACGTCAAATCACCTTATAAAAAAGGGAGATTTGGACATTAAGAGTCTTTGAGAAGCTTATGCAGACTATTGAAAATTAAATGGTTATATTTTACAATGTTTGTGAAGATGAAGATAAAAACAAACATAGTGATAAAACTAAGTGCTTACCTTATTGCAAATTAATTTGTTGTGTTACTGTCAACTTGAAAACTTGCTTTGAATGCATTTCATTGAACCAATCATTGAAATGCATTTTAATTTAAATATAGTTTAAGAACTTTAAGAAAATTCTGTTTCAGAATTTTCATGCATTGACACAATTAACACCATTTTGGTTGTACTCATTCTCCAAGAAACCTCTAAAGATGTTTTACTTAGCTGCTACCACTGCAAAAGTTAAAAATATGTGAATATTCATATATTAACAAGGGCAACAATACATGTCTCACATAACTGTTTCTCTTTGTAGATATTTTAATGCATTCATATATCTTGGTTTGTTTTGGAAATGATCTCAACTGATTCATAATTGGAGAGCATGGTAGCAACACTATAGGGTTTGTTTTCCTTGGCCACTGAAATCTACTGTGACTCACACTGGGAGAGTTACAAGAAACGAGACAAATGAATAGTGGGGAAAGGCTGTTTTGGTGCCTGATGTTATAGTTTGCAGTAATTGTATGTGCTGTCACTAAGGAAACTTCTCAAACTGTTCCTGAGTGGCAGGTTCTGAATTAATCTGATGCAATTTTTTTTTCTGTCCTGGGAAAAATACTCCCTCTTTATGGGGATGAGTCTGCATGATGTTGATTGTCTACTTCTGAACTTGTGCTGGGATTCTGAAACAAACGGCAACAACTTTGTGTCAAAAAGCTTCCAGTTTCAGAAAACGATGAAATAATGAAAACAGCTGGGAATCGCCCAGCTGGAAGTGTGCTTGTTTATCACCAGTCAATTACATTCAAGTTAATTTAACTGAATTTATTTATATAGTACAAATTCCCAACATAGACACTTTACCAACAAATAAAGTTAATTCAATCTTTAACCACATGTTGTGCTATGGATCACTGGAAACCATTAGAAATACGTTAGTCACAATTTCTGACATTATAGGTCTCAATGATTTTGTCTTTATTTCTGTTATTGAAGCCACATCCAATGTTTGTTTCTGTGTGGTTGAGCGCTATTAGCTTACTCACTAAAACATCTCATAAATATCTTTTAGCTACAGTTATTTTAGACAGCTGTACATATTGTCGGAAAAGTTTAAGTGATTTTATGCTTGTACAGGTCTGGTTGGAATCAGTCCTGGTATTCCAGGATGTGGCTGTTGAAATTAAACTCAGGCGTCCAAATGCTTTGGTGAATCACGGTTATGTCATGATTTGTCAAGAAGAGCATTTACCTCTTCTGAAGAGTGGTTACATGAACCTTACCTTCTGTTTATTTAGACTCCAAGACACTGATTACTTAAGGTGACCCTGATCAAGATTTGCATTGAAAGCATCAACTGATTCAGTAAAAAATATGCTTAAATGGACAGAATTTATAAAGAACCCTTTCTATCATACTGACACCTCAAAAGATTTGGTTTTTTGCTTTACAGCAGACATGCTTGGCCATTTGCACTTAAAAAAACAACAAATTTATGCATCAACATGGATTTTGAATACTTGCTACATGAACACGAGGAGGAAGCTGGAACCAAACCAACAACCTTACAAGGTTGTTGGAAGGTTGTTGAGTCCTACTCCACTTTAATTCACAATTCATTTATACAAACTGTAGATGTGGTTCTAGTGATTTATAGGATTAAAAAAAACATTTCTTGATGTAAGATTTAATGTTGCGTATTTCTATAAAAGCCTCAGTATGCGATTATGACTTACTCCTCCAGTTCATTGTGACTTTTCCCCTGTTTTAGACAGCTGCGCTAGCGGCACTCAGAAGTGTGGCGTGTTTTTTTTTCTGAGAAAAAGAAATGAAAGAAATCCTGTTTGACATTTTGTGTGCTTTCTCCCATTTCCAGCAGCCATTTCATTATTCCCCGTGGGGCCACAAACTCCTGGCCAAACCAGAACAACTCCGGGGTTGTGAGAAAGCTTCGCCGTTTGAATTCACCTCCTCGGTTCTCGTTGGTGGGGAAACATCTGCAAGCGTTCCACTCAGCCACATGGCGGTGCCAGGCTGGCCAGCTGGCATTTTGAGAGGAATTTCAAACTTCCTTGTTTCTTTGATGAGTTTTGTAAGGAGCAGATAATCATCTGCATTCCTCAGCGACCCCCCCTCTGCATTCCTAACCAGGATTTCCTTCCTTGTGTTGGCCCAAGACCACTTCTCTCTGGCCTCAGCAAGTCAGAGTGAATTCATCAGACAGATGTATTATTTACACATTTTCACCTGTTGAGTATTTGTGTAAATTTATTATAAGCTACATAAAGCTCACATAAATAATACATGTATTCAAGCTGCAAGCAGATTTTTTTCAGTAGATGCACTTTGTGTTGCAGCTACTGTTGCTAATTGAAAACTGAAAACTAATTTCTTACCCTTTAAATTAGTTGATTTTCTAGATAATTGATATAGACGGATAAGCTAAAAAAAAAGAAAAGTGAAATTTTGTTTCTGTAAAATAAAATATATTCTGCGACCTGCGCAGTGGTGTCCAGGGGTTATTAACCCACCTGGCTGGGTAACAACAGGCACAGCGAGCCATCTGCAGCTGATCGTGCAGATAGGAATGATTGGACTTTTCAAGGTACATTAGAAGTCACTTGAAATGCAAAACCAGCATGAAACCTTAAGCCTGTCTGCAGAGGAAATACAGGAGTGAAATCTGATGCTGTAAGAGCCTCCCTGCTGCCCTGATAGGATTTGGATTTTTAGAGTTAACTCACAAGAGTCCAACAGGACCAGATGATGGGGTGGCTGCTGTTGAGAGCTCCTAGAATAGTTTGTAAGTGAAAATAAGACAAAAGTGAAAAGCGAGATGTGCAGATAGGCAGCTCTGGTGTTGCGTAATATGATAATATGCTCAGGTAATTTCCCTGCTGCATTTCAAGGTAAAAATGTCAAATCCATTTTCCAAACAAGTCTCAAATTTCTAGAGAATTGCTGCAAAAATTGTTATTTGTATTGGTGCAAGCTGAATGTCTTTTAAGGTTTTTAAAATGGCAGATCTTTTGGTTTTTTTTACCCACCCATTTTAAGAGAAATGTTCTTTTTTGTTTCTTGAGCCCTTTAACCCTGACCTCTGAACTGTTCGAGCTCAAGAAAAATGCACCCAGACTCAAAAGATGAGTCGCTGTTTTGTAAACGTCACACACAACTTAGCATGAGTTTTAAAATTTATCTCTAGGCGCCATGTTTCTAAGAGCCTGTCACAACAACACACGGATTGTTAGAATGCATTGCATTCCATCAATGAAACAGAAGATAACACAGTTTGATAGGGCGGAGGGGAGAGAGAATCACCATCTTCGGCTACAAGACATGGCACAGACAGTTCACGAAGGAACACTTGACATAGTACAACATTCAGAACTCTAAAGTATCCCTTTGGTTTGGGTGCGTTTTATATGCTGGAATGATTCATAGGTCAGAGTTAAGTGGCTCAGAACTACATAACAGCATCTCTAAAAAAGGTCAGGTACAAGAAAAGTGGGGCAAAAAAGCTGTTGATGACAATAGACAGACAATAGACAGACTTTGAAAGACCTTCCCAAAGCCTAAAGCATTTTTTTTTCTTTAAAGAAAAAGAATGACTTAAATCAGCCAAACAAATGAACATCAACCAAATGCATTTAGCTTTCCGCAAGCCGTAAAGGCAACTTGTTGAAAGCTCAGAATGTGCATCAAAATCGGGGAAAATAGGAAACTGAAGTGACTTTAGATGCGGCATGGTTGTTGGGGCCAGCCGGAGTGTTTCAAAAGCCGCTGATCTGCTGGAAACTTAATGCATGTACCATTTCTCGACTTACAAGAAACGGTCCAAGAAAGAGTCCATTTGAGCTGAGCGGAGGATTTGTAGATGGAAATACCTTGTTGGTGTCAGGTGGTTGGAGATGATAGAACACAACACATAGAACCTTGAGAAAGACGGGCCATGTCAACAGAAGACCACAACAGGAGCCATACCTGCCAACTATGAACAGAAACTTTAGGCTACAAGTCATACAGACTCACCAAAATTTGATAATAGACTGGAACATTTTGAGGTTCGATGAGTCTTAATTTCAGCTGCGACACAGTCAGAATTTGGCATAAAGACCATGAAATCATGCACGCATTATCCGTTTCGCCTGGGGTTTGTGGCCTACTGGTGTGAGGGATGACATTTCTAAACAACCTCGGTTCCCCCGTCACTACATGAGCGTAATTTAAACGTCACCAAACTGACCATGTCCAACTTTTAGTTACCACAGTGTTCTTTATAAAATAAAAAGCTTCATGGACAATCATGGGAAACCTCTTCATGAGGCTGTGAAACAACAACAGGGTCTGTATTACAGTCAAAGGCCGTAATACAGACTGCTGCCGGAGATCTTTCCTGCTCAAAGCCTTCAGCAGCGTAAAACCTTTTGTAAAAACGTGGATATGACAGAACTAAATTGATTTCCCCTTTGCGAAAGTACTTCTGAATTGCATTAAATTATAGTCACAAAGCTCAAATCATCTCAAAGTGGTTTAAGATGACAGGTTCTCTGTGCTCCAATGTCCTCAGATCAGTTAAAGGATTGGTTGAAAGAGGAGAGATTCGCGTCGTGGGCAGCCAACAAAACAGCAGCAACTGCGTAGTGATGCCTGCCATCATGTCCAAAAGCATGGAGCAAAATCGCCATCGAAAGATTCTGACACATGGTTGAATATGTGCAACGATGAAACTCAGCAGTTCGGAAAGCACAGGGAGATCTAATCTGGTGCTAGCAAGGTGTACCTAATAAAATCCGATGGTCTTTTATTTTCATCGGCCCCCAAGATGAATTCAGGCTAAGGCAACGTTTCGTTCCAAAAAGACTAAAATATCTAACGTGCTTCAGCTGTTGTTTGGTTCGGTATGCTGCCTGTAGTTCGCTTCCACTGCAAGCCTTCAGAAACGAAGAGCTAAAAGCTGAATGTAAGGCGACCCATTGAGGTTTGGGGTGTTTGAAGAAGTGAAATCCGAAGCTGCTGTAGTTCTGCTTCTTTTTTTTTCTTCTTTTCTTCTTTTTCTCATCAGCGTTGAGGAAATATTCTCTTCATGTTTCGCGAACACAGCTCATGTGTGAACTCCAACAGTGTATGAATGATCCTGTTGGTCTTGCAAGTGTTTTTACCTCAGCCTCATCTCCTGATATTGTAACTATATGATCTGCATAGATGGAGCTTAAAGATACTGGCTGCATTTCAGGAAATCTACATAAAGGACTAAATGAGAGATGATGACGATGAGGAGGAGGAAGAAGGGGGGGAAGTGGGGAGTTCCTTCTTTGTTTCCAAATATTTGCTGGCTGCTCAGTTTATTAATCCTGTCCCCCACTCCCTCCTCAACACACAGTTGGAGTTTTTACAGGGAGACTGTGACCTCCTGACCGGCCAGTCGCTGATTATATTTCATTGCATCCTGATTCTCTGTCATGCATGCTAGATGGGGGGAAGGGCATAAAGAGGAAGAGGATATGTGTGTGTGTGTGTGTGTGTGTGTGTGTGTGTGTGTGTGTGTGTGTGTGTGTGTGCGTGCGTGCGTGTGTGTTTTGTGTGTGTGTGCGTGCGTGTGCGTACGCTTGCGCGCGTGTGTGTGGTTGGAGGAGGTGGGGGTGAGGAATGCTTGGTATGTGCGGACGGGGCGATAACAACGCGAGAGGCGAGCAACGCGCGTGCAAATAAAATTCCACCCACCCGCCCCCTGAAAAGCGCCTTTAATGCCATTTTTTAATATACGCCGACAACATAACAGAGGTCTATAAACGTAGATATTTCCAACCGGATCGAACCGTCGTTGGGGAGTTTGGAGGCGGGGAGCACGCAGTTTGTGAGCCGCGCAGCACCCCGTACAGGCGGAGATGGTTCGGTCTGTAGTAGGTGGGGACAGCCGAGCGGTCTGCAGCAGGACGTCGTAGATCAATGAACCGGACCGGAGGGTTGGTCCATCGCCTGGTGTGAATCTGACTGTATTATAGATGTGTCAGTACACCTATCAAGGACCGGGGCTTTATTCGCTGTTAACCAGCCGGTTCAGTATGCGGATATTATAAAGGCTGTTTTTACAAGCCTCTCTCTCTCTCTCTTTCTCTCTCTCTTTATCTCTCTCTCTCCCCCTCTTCCCTCTTTTCATCGTCGCTCGGTTTCTCCTGCCTTAGCGCTTCTGTTTAATTTTGTTTTTATTTAATTTTTTTCTTTTTTTTCTTTTTTTTGAAGGGAGGGATCCAACATACATCTATAAGCTCCGGGATGATTTTTGCAAACACAGGCAACCCACTGAAGACGACCAATCGAAAGCAGGTAGGCCAAAAATACAAACACACACACACACTCTCTCTTTCTCCCTCTCTCTCTCTCACACACACACACACACAGACACATTCACATATAGGGCCACACGTATTTTATTCCCCGCTCGCACTTTTAGTGTTAGGTCACATTTGACTGGGCGTTTAAATGCACCGAAATGCCACCAGGCGCACATGACATTGGAATGGCATTCACACCTCGTTCTTTATATGACGGGATTAATTATATTCATCAGTAAACAGATCCGCCGCTCTCAGCAGTTGCCAAGCAGATGCTCTGATATACACGGGGAGATAAAACAGCAGCTGGCTCCACCGACACTTTTTTGTCGCTTATGTCCGAGTAAACCTTGTCTGGCCCAGTCACTGGTTCCCAACTCTGGTCAGTATGCATGGCGGTAACTGTAGTCCGTTTTTTTTTATAGGTTAATGAATGCTGGGCGAATCCATAGAGGACTTTATGTCCTGATGCAAAAAAAGCACAGCATATATCAGTGTGCTGTGTGGGTCCTGCTTGCTTTCTTCGTTTTGACCTCTGAGATGATCACACTTTATAGTTTTAGATGGGGAGGATTGGAAAAAAAAGATACTAATGATTGTGATTATGATTAAGCAAGAAAGGAAGAAAGAAAATAAGTGTAGATGGTTGAAACTTTAACTCCAATACAGATAGAATTAGTTGTGGTTTGCTGAGCCTAGGAACAAATCCCTACAGGAAATGAGGTTTTGGTAGTAATTAGCTGCAAGATGCCCTTGTGAATGTCATCCTATGCATCTTTGAAGGGGACATGGACCCCCCCCCCTCACCATGCCAACCCATACAGAAAAGTTTGAAGCTGCATACCAACTAATTGTTCGAGAACAGAGCAGACCTCACAGATGTCCCTGCCCCTCAGATTCATTTCTCATCTGTGGCATTAAAAAAGAAAAATAACACAAGCCTTTGTAAGAATAGCTCTGTTCAATTTTTTTTTACAGTCTTGTGTGCAGTTTTATAATCTTTGGCTCTTGAAGGAGATTGTCCTTTGGTTATGGACAGATGGTGTGATTCTGCCTTTGATCTGATTCTGGAGAGCTTGGGGTGGCTGGGAGCGATTTTAATGAATGAGTAAAGGGAAGGAAATGATTCGCAGGGGCAGTGCGGGCTGTGCTGAGTGGCTTACAAGCACGAAGCAAGCGGCATGTTTCTGAGGAATGCCACAGCAGGATGTACTAGTTAAAATGCCGATTTAATCGCAATGTGATTCATAAAAGCGCCTCTTGCACAATAGTAAATCGTTCACTTTTGGAATATCATATTTTCATCACCAATGGGAGCTTAAGTCAATTACTTACGTCTGCTGCTGCTTCAAAACTGTAGCAGAGGGAAATATAACATGTTTGTTGTTGTAATGATTTTTTTTTAGAAATGTATAGCAGAGTAATAGGGAGGAGGGGGAAATGCCATTAGTTTACCTTCTTTCCACCACCGAGGTTCAGTGTTGGTCATTAATAAGCAATGCTTGGCCAACAACTCTAGCTTTTAATGGAGCAGGAAAGCATCGTTCCCCTGTCCTGCACAGCCAAGAATTCTTGTGATCGCCGTCGGTCTGGTTAAATTAGATTATCCGGAGCCCCGTACACATCCTAACAGCGGGTTTCCTGTGTGCAGTCGTACCCCATGACTCCGTCCAGTCCCAGCAGCAGCAGCAACAGCAGCAGCACAGGCCTGGAGCAGCTCAGCAAAACCAACCTGTACATCCGAGGCCTGCCTCCCGCCACCACAGACCTGGATCTGGTCAAACTCTGTCACCAGTGAGTACATGCACGCAGACACATCCAGATGGTGTGGGCTTGGTATCAACAGCACAAAGAGCACATCTTTTTGAGATAAGAAGAGTTGGTGGTGTGCTTCATGTACTCGAGTCTGGTTTCACATTGGTTTCATTGCATCTCAAGGTAACGAGAGTCCAAAATGTGCTGAAGATACATTTGAAATGTGCTGAAGATACATCAGATTTTTCTGCAGACTGTTTGGAGTGTTTCTTTGACAAGGATGCATGTCTTTGTCAAAGGACAGGAAATACGGCTCATATAATCTCTCCATGGTAAGATGAAAAGAAGCTGAATGATCTCTTTAAGCCTTTTGCTTCTGGAGATACATCATTGGAAGTGGGCTGAAGATCCCAAAACACGTATGTTAGTGATGCGAAACTGTAATACTGCCTGATAAGCAGTATAGTCTAACATAAGATAAACTAATGCAAACAAGATATATGGTTGCTTTTGTAGCCAGTGCAGCGCATCACATCTATATAATTTGGAATATCTCTATCACTGATGTTAGAGATTGGAAAATATTCACTTTCGTAATGTCAGTTCCCTGCTTTGCATGCAAGCGTAGATTTATTTGTGCTTCTTAACAAAAAGAGAAGCTAGATCAGTAGCAGGCAAAGTTTTTCATCATCAAGTTCAAAGTGCCGTCGTCGTTTTTAAAACCCCAAAATAACATCCACTTATCAGGTACATTAAATATGCTGTGTTTTAACAAAGCGGTTTGATTTTTGCAGAAAGCGAATTCTTAATTCACCATGGAACAAAAGGGATCTTGCAAGTTTTTGTTGCTGAAAGTAAGAGACATGGTTTTTAACTGCAGTCAGTTAATCTACTTTATTATTTATTCATTTATTTTTTAAATTATTCTAGCTATGGATTTATTACTCCAAAACGCCCCAGTCTGCTTTGGAGTAAAAATCTCTGGATTTTTGTTTTCTATCTACCTAAAAAATAAAATTAAACCAAAAAATTACGTCAATAAAGACGAATTGATCTTGCGTCTAATATTTTTCATAATAGGACGGTTTTAAATTTCAGTCGATTAATTTCTTGGATTGTAAACATTGAAACAGTTATTATTTTGAATTTTTAAGCAAGTGTGTAACTGTAATAATGTCTGCCACCTGTCATACAATTGTAGCCAAAATATATGCCTATCCAATTATTCATAGTTCTAATAGTTTTCTTTATAAATGTGACACAGTCAGGTTTTAATGATCCCCAAATTCACTCAATGATGTAAACTAAATATGGCGACTTTGATATTCAGAAATAATCAGGATGTTGCACCGAACCGAGGTTCACACTCCTGCGAATGATGCCTCACCACTGTCATGCTCCCGTTTTAGAGATGTGGTTACAAAGTCTTGAAACACTATTTTGAGATATTAAAGGTATCTCCATAAATAACATTCAGTCTTAATGTGATTGCTAAAAGCTTCTATTAAAACGTGTAGTTGTTGATGTTAAAAGCAGCCTTAATGAATTATTAAAAACCAGCATAGTGGCTGTTTGGGGGTGTTTTTGTATTGATTTATTAATTGTGTTTTTGTACTTTAAAGAACAATAATTGGGGTTGTAGTTATCATTTCTGTTGTCATGAGTTAAAATGTTCGGTGTAACTCTGGATTAGAAAACAAGGTAGAAAACAGTTATTAGAATTAGATTACATTTTGCTGCATTTTATTTTTTTAGCTCTTTTTCCAGTCTTGGTGCTACGCTGAGCTGACAGGTGCAGGCTGAAGGAAAAATGTGTCACATTGGAGGACATTTTGAAATGTTCAAATTTTAAACCAAACAGCCTGCAAAATTCAGCAGCTCAGCAAAGCTTCTTGTAGCAAGTTGAAAATAAGCCTATTTACATATTTATAAGGACCAGTTGAAACATGCACTGAATTAAATAGCGGTTTTACATAGTGAAGCTGTAGATACATTTAAATTAAATAGAAAAGAATTGCAGACCTTGTTTTGTTTTACTAAAAATCTCCGGTTGTTTTATTTTTTTTTTTATTGATTCTGGTTTAGACCATAATGCACAGCGATGCATAAGTGCTAAAACGTTCAATTGTCTATAAATACACCAATGGTATGTGTAAAAATATTGTTTTATAGAGAAAAGAGCCGTCCAGTGGACATGTTTCATACAACTTGATACTACAGACTTGAGTCCAAGTGGTTAATGTGGTGGAGGCCATAATTAGTGGATTTTTGTCTTTGTTTTTCCTTTTAAATCAAGCGCATATTGGAGGAAGAGGCACTCAGCCATATAACCAGCAGCGGCGGCAGCTGTTTGTGTCCTGTTTGCTTGTGTTTTGTTCTTGTTCCCAATGGTGTTTGCCAGCACAAAAGCAGAAACGAAACCGCTTTTCATAGCAACACAGTACGCATGTTGAAATGAGCGAGACATTCAGTCTGCATGGCCTCCAAATCCACACAGCAGCTCTCAGTTTGTGTCACATTTCAGCCACACGTAAAATAAAGCCTGAGGTGATAAAATTATACTAAGGCTATTGGAAAATATGTTTGATGGAGAGTGTGGCTCCTCTCCATTAACATGAACGGCTTTATGTTTCCTGGTAAGTCGTTGCCCGTAGCAGGGCCGCTTCTAGGATCGGACCTTCAGGGGTCATTGGGCTCTTTGAAAATGTGGCAACAAATGTTTCAGTTATTTAAAATGTCAAAAATAAATGTATTTTTAAAACACAATATTGCTAATAAATTGCTAGTGCCTCCTGCTTCTTCCAGAACGAGAACAATATTTTTTTTAGAACTATGCTTCTATGAATGTTAAAGGAAATGAGTGTGCAAGCTTCAGAAACGACCTAATGATTACTTCTTTTTATTTCAGAGGGATTGCTGGGAATGGCAACATTTTTTCGCAACATTTTCAATTCATTACGCCGATTTCACAGATCAGCATCATGCAGTTATTAAAAAAATTATTATATCAAAGAATGTTGGTGAGAAATAATTTTTGCAGACTTTATTTGCTGCTTTGGTGTTTCTTTAAGTTACTTGGTTTTGTGTGTAGGGCTACAAAACCCAAAAGGCTTTAATTGTGAGTGTATTAAATGTGGAAAGGAAAAACAAACAAAAAAAAACAAAGATGCATTTGTTAACATTGTGTGATAGAAACAGGAGATCTGACTAAGATTAAAGGTATGTAGGCTTAAGTAAAAATGACTGAGTCCACCTTGCAGAGCAAGCACTATTCTACTCTTCAAAAACGTATTCCTCCCTTTGGGAGTGAACGGAAATTGCCATCAACATCAGCTAAAGATGCTATCTCCAGTCAAACCTTTTTAGATGAGTGTTCTTTGACAGTAATGTGCATTTTGTTGTGTACACAGATATGGAAAGATTCAGTCGGCCAAGGCGATCCTCGACAAGACGACCAACAAATGCAAAGGTCAGCTACCTCAGCTTCTTAGTATGTTCAGTCTCTGTTGAGAGCAGCTAGGAGAATATGTTTATGTTTCGAACCATTCGAGGCAGCATCTGGTTTGTATCAATATCCTAAGTGTTCATAAATGGATTAGTTGTTTAGCCTGATAACCGGTCTTTGTGAGGGTTGACCATGAATGCTTCTGTTCCCGTTCTCATCAAACTTCTGTGACTTCGCATTGAGGCAGATTGAATTGTACACAATCTTTGCTGCGCTTCCATGGTGACAAAAGTTTGACAAAAGCATAAGCAGATTAAGATGGATTGTCCCAGACAGACAGGTTTAGAGGATCTACAGACACATTCTCTCTCTCCTCGTGAAATCAGCAGAAAACAGTGGCTCGCTGTGCTACAGGGAAACATTGAGATCATACTTGAAAATGGGAAAAAAATGGCGTGTTTTCCAGTTTAAAGTAAAGTTACAGAAATCTGTGTGCAAAAAAAATACACGTTATCTAGTTTCATGTCATTGTGCATATATTAAGCTAGCAATAATTCATATAATTTACTATTAGGAATTCAGGTATCCAGTACACACTACATACAACTCAAAAGTAAGTGTACTAAAGTTAACAAGCACACACGTTTTATTTTCATCTTCACACAATACAAGACTTAGTGTAGTACCTTGTTTGTATCATTGACTCAGCCTATCTAGAGATTGGCCACTTATAAAAATAAAAATAAAAAAACACACCTTACAATCCCTACAGCAACCTGTAGCAACAACCTTATCCACGATGTATGATCTGTTCTCGCCGCCTTTGATTCACCATACTGAGTCACGAAAGGGAAAGCCCTTTTCTTGCATCCTCTCATTGCTGCTGAAGAAATGTTTTGATGTTTTTAATTAAAATATAACGGAAGTGATTGATAATAAAAATCCTTCCTGAAGACTTGCATACTTCAGGAATAATGGTCAACAATTCCCATAAACACACTCCCAACTTTGGTGGAAAGCGGCCCAGAAGAGGTGAAGCTGTCATGGCTGCAGTGGGTGAGCCTTAGAGTACCTTAGTGAACTGATATATTTTCAGATACCCTTGTGCAAATGTGGTAACTGGCAGCGACTTTGCAAAAATAAAGTCAGAAAGAAACCGAAGTGTCATCATTGTCTTCACACTGAAATGCGACTGTCTACATTTGCTATATTCAAGTAGCCTTCAAATGTCCATGGAGATCCTAGAGAGCAAGTCCTAATCAGAAGTAAAGGAGGCCGTTGCCAGTTTACCCTTTAGTGGAAATGATGTTTCCTTGAAGGGCATTGTCTTGTGTAGCAAAAAAAAAAAATTCCCTGCATGTTCTGCAAAAAAGAATATCCACTTCACAATGTCTTGGACCTGACAGGCTCGCTGGCAGATACCACAACCCTCATGTGGTTTACAAAACCTAAGTACCACATGGCAAATAGCTTGAATATTTTATACAGTGATTTGTGGGCTGCACAGTGGCGCAGTTGGTAGAGCTGTTGCCTTGCCGGAAGAAGGTTCTGGGTTTGATTCCTGGCCCTGGTCTTTCTGCATGGAGTTTGCATGTTCTCCCTGTGCATCTGTGGGTTTTCTCCGGATACTCCGGTTTCCTCCCACAGTCCAAAAACATGACTGTTAGGTTAATTGGCCTCTCCAAATTGTCCATAGGTGTGTGTGTGTGTGTGTGTGTGTGTGGGTGTGTGTTTGTGTGTGTGTGCATGCATGGTTGTTTGTCCTGTGTGTCTCTGTGTTGCCCTGTGACAGACTGGCAACCTGTCCAGGGTGACCCCCACCTCTCGCCTGGAACGTTAGCTGGAGATAGGCTCTAGCACCTCCCGACCTCACTAAGGGACAAGGGTGTAAAGTAAAAGAAATGGACGGATTTTTATTTGTATCGTGCAAAATTATTTGGTGTAAGCGATTTATCCGCAATGCTGACAGCAGAAATTGTTGGAATAATTGACTGTTTTCTTGGTTTAATGTCTGCTGATGGAAATCTTGTCCTGCAAACATCAGGTTACGGCTTTGTGGACTTTGACAGCCCGGCTGCTGCTCTAAAGGCAGTACATGCTCTGAAAACCAGCGGCATTCAGGCCCAGATGGCCAAGGTAAGACTGATATGGACACACCTGCATGTCTACATGTGTGTGCGTGAACCTTTCCTTTGAAGTTGTGCTTTTTTGACTGGTTGCTTCCCTGTCGGTTGCATGTTGAAGCCTAACGTGTTTTAGCCAGCGTGTTGTTCCCCCTCTGACCCCAGTGACATAATGGCACAGCAACTTACCAGCCAAGCTGCTTACATATACATTTTTACATTCCTGTTGTCTAAACATTAATTCCACAGTCTTACCAAAAGTCTATGAAGGCAGAGAGATATTTAGCACTTAAGCATCATAAAGAAAGGGGATATTTATGCATCTTAACTTGTTTCTCTCAAATACCAGCAGCAGCATTAAATCTCTTTTAGTCGAATCGTTTTTCTGCATGTGTGTGTATGTTGCTGTTCGCTGATGAATCGCTGCTCTCGGGAGATCTGCATGTGGCTGCTCAGTTTTTATCAAACATGGCAGAACACCGGTTGTGTGTTGCAGTAGCTATGGCGACGGCACTCTCTTGCTGTTTCCAGGAGAGACTGTAGAGGCGCCGAGCGGCTGCTCAGAGCAGATGAAGTGGGATGTGCTGTGTGCGGTTACATGTTTGTGTGCAGAAGAGCTTAAAAATGTTTGCTTAACCCAACCGTTCCCTTGACCAAAACCCGAGCAAAGTCAGTGTTCTGACTCATCCGTTTGTCAGTGAATTATCTGTGTTTTAGCTTTCTTTGCTTTTTTTTTTTTCTTTCTGGGATGTAACATTCTCACGCTTTCTCTTCCTGTCTCTGAGCAGCAGCAGGAGCAGGACCCCACAAACCTTTACATTTCCAACCTGCCTCTGTCGGTGGATGAGAGAGAGCTGGAGAAGATGCTGCAGCCCTTCGGTCAGGTTGTCTCCACTCGAATCCTCCGGGACTACAGCGGTAACAGCAGAGGCGTGGGCTTTGCCAGGTCTGTCGCAGGATACGCTGAAAGGAAGCACATCCGCTTCTTGCCTGATGAATCACCTTTGAAGTATTTGCAGCATAAGCCTTCAGCGCTTCGCCACTTTATGTGATCTGGTGTTTAGCTTCGGCTATTTGTAGCTGCTGTTTGTGCGCACAAAAAAAATAAAATAAAAAACCGGCAAACACAGCGATCTGAGAAAAACTGTGGTGCACCAAAAACCTGCTTTTAACATTGTTTGAAAGAAAAAAAGCAAAGGTTAACGACATTGTTTTACTGTATGTTGTGGCTATGCAGAACATGAAGACATTGTTCCAGTGAGTGTGTCAGCATTCGTGTCTCTCTTACAGGATGGACACGACGGAGCAGTGCAATGCAGTCATCTCCCACTTCAATGGCAAGTTCATCAAACTAGCCTCCGGAGCTCTCGGTAAATGACCTTCGTTTTTATGTCTATTTTATTTAAAGTGGATTAATAACGGTAATAATTTCATGTTGCCTGTGTTTTGACATGTTGTCTTCCAGGACCGTCTCAACCTTTGCTGTGTAAGTTTGCTGACAGTCAAAGAAAGAAACATGCTCACAGCGGATATGTTCCCAACGGACAGACAGGCGACCTCAGATTAGTATGTATAAAATGCTCTTTTATCATTTACTGTGTGTGATGTTGATCACTGCTTTGTTAGCATGATTTTAACCTATTTAAAAGCACACTTATAAAACCCTTCATATTCAGAAATCAGCCTACTTTTAAATAAGTTATGGATTTCTAATGTTCTACAGCATTTAAAATAGATTCAGTTATTTAAATTAGCAAAGTATGTCCAAAACAACATAGTGATTCTATTAATCTGAATTTTTTCATAAGTGTTGGGGGTAAAAAAAAACAGAAGATTGGACTGAAAAGCCAATTCAAACTAATCCGATTAGCTGCTTGTTGCCACCATCAGTGGACAGAAAAGAAATAAGTGATTTTATAAGCAAGCGTTAGCATCACTAACATGAAGGTACTTCCTAAACTTTTAGGAACATGAACCTCAAAATCAAACAACTTTTAACTAGAAAAAGTATAAAAGGTATGCTGTATAAAAATTTGACCTGCATGGTTGTGCACTTGGCTTGCACAACAAAGGTCTTAGGTTTTCTTCAATGTGAGTTTTCTCCAGGTTGTCCTACAGTCCAAAAGCATGTTAGGTCAATTAGCTGCTTTAATTATGCCTTAGGTGGGTGTGTGCGTATGCGTGTATGCGTACGTGCACGCACGCACGCGTGTGTGTGTGTGTGTGTGTGTGTGTGTGTGTGTGTGTGTGTGTGTGTGTGTGTGTGTGTGTGTGTGTGTGTGTGAGTATGCATAAATGCCTGCACCTCTTAATTTTCACAAGTTTTCAAAATTCTTGAAAATCTGTTCAAAAGGGGCACGGCCCCTTTAACTGCTGTACAATTTATGTGAAAAATGAACTATTTAAGTCATTTCATAAAAATAAATGGTGAGTATCATTTGAGTCAGAATTAGTCTGAACTTTCTTTTGTTGCTATAGGGCGCCATGACGCTGACCTATGACCCCTCCACAGCAGCCATACAGAATGGGTAAGTTGCCCTCTCTTTACAGTAGTTTGTCCAGTCCTTTAAGTCCTTCTGTGAGAAAATGCCCTGAAGTCAGTCTTGGTATTTTTATTTGTTTGGACAAATAACTTTAACAGTGGAATGCTGGCGGGTTTCCCCCAGTGAAAACTGGTCCTCTATTAAATGAAGTTAGCGCTCTGGCCTGGTAGTGAAAGATATTAACCCTGTTCAATTACTTAATAACTTGATGTCCTGATCTTTACCTCTAAAAGTTGCTGTTAATACGTAACAATTTATTCTGTGTAGAAAAGCATGATACGTGTTTTTTTTTTTTTTTAATAAAGGCCATACCAATGTCACCACATTGACTGAAAACATTCAACTCTACCTGTACTTTTAAAATTGTGGTAATAGATTCACTTTCTTTTAGTTTTTCAGAAATTATTATGAGATTTTTGAACATTTTAATAGCTTTAAGCTTCACATTAGTTATTTCTGAGTCCATTGAACAATTATAACAATATTGTTGTGTTGTTTTTTTTTTTCTAGATATTATCCCTCTCCGTATCCGGTGACCAATAGAATAATGACTGTGCAGCCTGCAATGTCTCCATACATGTCTCCTGTCTCTGCTTATCAGGTATTCAAAGAGTCATTTTAATACACCAACATAAGCATAAAACAGACGCACAAAACAAACAAGCAAAGTCTGGATTATCACCATTTTTCTGCTGATTTCAGTGTGCATTTCAAGGCGTGCCATTCACTGCGTGAGTCTCAGGGTTTCGTCATTTCCCACTTGCTCAGGAGCTAGAAATGCAAGAAAAGGTGTTAAACCATATCTGAAACGCTTACAGCCTTGGGTCGCGATAAACTACCGTTCTTAAAAATGCAAAGCAGGCTGATCGGCTTAAATAATCTCTTAGTAAAGCATGCATTTGTAGAAGTGAAATAATGCTGAGAAATATAAGATTTATAGAAAGAGTTATTTCTGTTAATTCTAGCAAACAGATCAAGGATTTGCTCCTAGTTTGAAAGAGAAGAATAACTTTTTTTTACTTTTTTGTTTTGTGTTAGTTTTTAAATCTGGCACACTAATGTGTGCCAGATTTAACCTTTTGACACTGTGATATTTGGATAAAATAAGGGCTTCAATTAAAATAGGGAAAAATTTGACAAAACATAAAAATCAGAGATCTTTACTTCTCTGGGTCAAGAAGTGAAGTTGCACACTTTCACAACTCTGTCAGCAGAAACACTCAGACAGCTCACTTATGTCCCAGGACATGTTGTTTTGGCATTAATTTTCAGTTGGTCCATTTCCAATAAAGCTCCACCTTAACCTGCCACTGTTGCACCTGTTAAGTATTTTAAGGTTTGAGTGTTTTAAGGTCAGAAGGCCAAGAGCCCTCTGGTGGACACACCAGCAGTCTAAAACTCAATCAGTGCTCTGAAATGGTAGAATGAGCAATAAAGGCTCCAAATTAAGCATAATCAGGATTCAGAAATTGTTATTTTCTCACAGTCCTGAAGAAAAATAGATGTTGCAACAAGTTGCTGGTTAGCAAAACAAACTACCCTAATTAAGAGTGGTAAAGCAAAAAAAAAAAAAAAAAGGCAGACACAAAGAGCAACATCGAGAAATAATAAGTTCAAATAAATCTACATAAATCAAGCAACTGTTGGAGCTTTACTATTATTAGGGATTACAGGAAAGTTTCTCAGCTCTCTACTGTTTTCAATACGTAGATACATAATACCATAGATAAGAAATTGCTACCTGAAGGAGATGTTTACTGGAATAATGATACCACATTACTATGGATACATCACCTGACGGAAACTAGTTTTCAGACCTTAATATAAAAATGTCCTATAATTTAGAATTTTAAAAACTACCAATAAAATATTTAGATAAACAACAAAAGTAACATAAAGCTAGTGAGTGAGGCCAGTATTGGTGTTATATGCTCATATTTTAAAGAAAAAGAGGCAGCTGTTTTAATGGCCAGTTAAAAAAATAAAAATAAAAAAATCCCAAATATAACAATTTATAGTAACACCGCTATGAAAGTAGGAATAACTATTTAAAAGTCTGAAATTGATTTGTGTATCAAATTTAGGAGAGCTGTCAAAAATTATTCTGGAGATTTTTCAACAGATGAGCGATTATATGAGGAGCCAGCAATGGGGGAAAAAAGGCAGCATTTTATTCAGGTTGTTAGTAATTCAGCCCAGCAGATGACTACTAAAGTTAATAGGAGTGACTAACACACTGTCACAGCTCCACAGTACACAGAAAACTTTCTGAGCTCATCAGTGAAACAGGCATGCACACTAAAAGCTGAACGGTTTGGATTTATTTTTTCTTTTTAAAGAATTGTGAATGAACCTCACAAAGCTGGTTTAGTTATTAAAAAATTCAAACACTGATAAATATGTTTCTGGTATTTGCTTATTTCTATTTCTGGATTTGCACACACACACACACACACACACACCCAAACTGCGGCTTATGGCATCCGATTGTGGGTAACGTGCTTCTTATCTTTTGTGTGTCTCGCTTTCTCACCCTCTGTTAGGTTCAGAGTCATTCTTGGGTGGCGCATCAACCATACATCATGCAACACCCGGTAAGTGAACAGAATATATATGTATATATATAAAACAGTCCTCCAACACCATTTTATGCATACAGGAAATGGGTGTGTGTGTGTGTGTGTGTGTGTGTGTGTGTGTGTGTGTGTGTGTGTGTGTGTGTGTGTGTGTGTGTGTGCGTGCGTGCGTGTGTGTGTGTGGTGCAGTTGAGGCTAAAGGGCTGAGCTCAGTGCTGTTCGCTCTTTATTCAGCCCGCTCTGCTGACACAGTCAACCCAACACTCAAAGTTCCCTAAACATAAAGTGGGGAAAGACCAAGCTGACACAGGCTGTGGGATACAGCCGCTCTCTGTCAGAGTGTGTGATGGGGAGAGCAATGAAAGAGAACGGGAATAACTAAGGAGACATTCAGCCCTCCCTTCCCCTGCGCCGTCTCTGTGGATCCAGCAGGAAATGCCTGAAGCAGAGACAGTCTTGTGACTCTTTGACTCTTCCAACAGATGGTTTCCACTGGAACAAGTGTCTGCTGCTGTGTCCCCTCCCCCCACCACACACACACACACACACACACACACACACACACACACACACACACACACACACACACACACACACACACACATACACTTTC
>CAEGAF010118881.1:0-27315 GCA_903067075.1 Micropoecilia bifurca
ATATTAAATATTACTACCTGTAGCGGAGCAGCGGTTCAACAGCAGAACCAGCGTCTTACATCGCAGCTCCAAGACTTTAATCATTTTACAGGTTATTTGTTTAGCTTTCTGACCGTCATGTTAATCCTGTTTGTAGCTGTGCTGTTTTACCTGCTGTCTGATCCTCCATGTCCTTTTTACTGCAGTGAGCCTGATGTAGCCAAACTCCGTCAAGTATGGCTACATTGTTTTTATGTCTATTAGCTTTGTTGCGTTGATGCATTTTGACCTGCTTCTATTTTCCGCCGCAACACGCAAACGTCCTCATTCACTCAGTGCGTTATAGTTACACATCGCTTAGGATTTGTTGCTGCGCGTTTGCGCAGAGTGAAGGAAAGACGAGACCAGCTGGACAGACAGGCTGAGAAATGAGAAGCAGGTCAACACACTTCTAATATTAATGTTTGAGGTCGGGTCAGTAAAAAGTCAGCTTCAACTCTTCATATCACCACAAACACAAAATCTGTTGTTTTTATGCTGGTTCTATGGAAAATGTTTGTTTGGGCCGCCATAGTTTACAGAAGGTCACCCACAGCCCCACCTGGTGGTCAACAACAAAACGTACACCGCAATTTGTTTATTCTGTTGTAAAAATCATATTTACGTCAATAATTGATTTTATAGCACATTTTCATAACATTGAACTCTTGATAATGTGGGCAGCTTCTCTCAGGTCTCTGACTTTGGTTTCTGTTGTGGTGATTTCAGTTTCAGTGAATTCTCTTTCTGTTTGTTCATTCTGGTTGGTTTTGTGCTTCTATGTTCTGTTCTGTTACCAATATATTGTTCCTTGTTATATTGACTGCTGTTCTCCTTTAAGTGTTTCTGTGGAGTTTCTCCTTCTCTCCTCAGCTGTTTCTTATCCAGTCATCAGTCTCACTTGTGCAGCGTTCTAGTGACCACGTCCCCAACAATAAGGCTCTTCTGTTCATTTCCTCCTTTTGTCAGAGTCTCCTGTTATCAGTTTCAGCCAATATTCCTGCTCCTTACGCTTTTAGGTTTTCTGGTTTATCTCTATTACAGCAGGATCCTGAAGGTCAGAGGTCAGACTGGATTTCATTGATCAGGGTTAAAGGAACTGAATATTCTTGTCAATCTTTCCTGATTTGCATTTGTAAAAACAGAAAACTGTTTCATAAAAGAAAAAATATTAACAGCCCTCTGAATAATTAATAGAAAAGATTTTCTTGCCATGCCAGAAGTCAGACCTTTTTTGTAATTGTTGATCAGCTTCTTGCATGTTGAAAATGATATTTTGATGATTATCTGAGGATAAATCCTGGGATTAAGCGTTCCACCCACAGTTTAATCTGCATCAGATTCAAGTCGGGACTCTGATTTGTTCTCTCCAAAATAAGCTTCTGGTCAGAAGAAACGTATTGATAAAACAATAAAAAGTCACTTAAATTTGCATGAATAACGTTGAACTTTGCAGTGATTTGTAGACAGTAAATCCTCTCCGTCATTGTGCATGTTGAACCATGTTAAACCAGCCTCCTCTGTGTGGCTGCAGCCTGCACTGCTTCTGTCCAACTGGCTCTAGCCCAGATAATAGAAACACGTTTTCTTCTTGAACAAACAAAGAGGTGCAACATTAAAATACGTGATAAAGGGGCTTGATAGGTCTGATCCGACTGTGTCGATTATCTGTTTTCTTTGGTTCTGAAAGTGAAACCCACCAACATCTCGACTCTTTGTGTCGAGGCCGTGAAGTTCCCTCAGTCCCATGATGCAGTTCCTGATGTACAGCTCACTTGTCATAATTTGTGCTCATATCTTCCGTTTCATTTTGTTTTGAATCGTTCTCATAGTACTCTTGGGCTTTTGTGTCAGTTGCAACATTTGCATATGTTTTCTTGTCATGCAAATATAGTGGATGAAATATATTATAGAAGGGGAAAAACAGTGAGTGTGCCCATCAGCACTGAGCTCCCGCTGAGCTTTCATTTCCTTACGTGGCCTTGGCTTGTTTACTACTTCTGCATCATATAATTTTCTTAGAATAATAAATGTTTCTGGGCGAAAATAAATTACCTGAACCACATGTGGGAAATGTATTAAACTATACTAAGCTGATACTTGAATTAGAGATTAAAATTGTGCAAGACTGTAACCAACAGAGACCAGCTTCCCGGCGCACTCACTATGAGAACAAATGGGGATTCTGTCGCCTCCAAATTAGACTTACAGTAAAGCCACTCAGCTGCTGCAGCCTTCGGTGTCAGGAGCCACTTCCACGGCTGTTCACCTTGAGGGTCCCTGGAAGATTGGCTTCTCTGGAGCTCACTGATATGGACTACCGCCCAATTTCCTTTTGGCTAATTAGCTTGGCTACAACACCAGTAACAGTCCTTATCAGTTCCCAGGCCTTCTGCTCTCTGTCTGCTTTTTCTGCTCCTTTTTTTCCTTTTTTGTTCAAATCTAGAGCTGAGAGGAATAACTCTCCTATAATGATGGGATATTCAGACATATAGGTTTTCAGTTTGCATGTGCATCATAGCAGAAGCTAAGCACATGCTTAGCGCTGTACTTGTCACATCAGTCCATATTTTCAGCGGAATATGCAAAAATCATCATCTGGTGGCAGCAATTTGCATAAAATTCCAGTCCAAATCTTTATTGATGCTGCTCATATCGACTGGATTCAAGCGTAGTTTGAGTAGCTAAACTGCTGTTTGCAGAAACCGTAAGAGAAAACTCTCAGACAGTGGAGAAACAGAAGGAGTCTTCATCATCTAAGTCTAATGTTTCTAATTTTAAGGCAAAATGAGTTTGAGATTCTACAGCCCAAAAACATGACTGTCAGGTAAACTGGCCTCTCCAAATTGTCCCTAGTTGTGAGTGTGTGCATGGTTGTGTGTCTCTGTGTTGCCCTGCGACAGACTGGCGACCTGTCCAGGCTGTCCAGGCTGTCCAGGCTGTCCAGGCGACCTGTCCAGGCGACCTGTCCAGGTGACCCCGCCTCTCGCTCTGAACGTTTGCTGGAGAGGCAGCAGCTCTCCTGACCCCACTAGGGGACAAGGGTTTATAGAAAAGGAATGGATGGATGGAGTTTGAGACTGGGTCAGTAAAGAAGTTCTCACACATCCAAAATCTTTCTGCACATCCAGCATCCACAGCGTCCAGACAGCAGGATGTCATGTGACCACAACCAGCCGAGAAAATCATAAAATATGTATTGCTAACAAAATAAATACCTGAATTAGATCTTTTTTGTTGATGAGATATCCGTCAGGAACAAACAGTTTGTTTTTAATCTCCTAAAGTGTTTGATTGGAGAATCATCAGTTCTTAATTCTGTGTTTTTGTTTTGGACGGTTTCGCCTGTAGATGGGCCATGATGGTGATCAGGCGATAATTACTCAGTAATCACAGGATTGAGAAGTTGCTGATTATTTGAGTCTGATGTTCTGGCACAGGGGCTCAGCTGGACCTTCCAGGTCTCTGGGTCCTGAGGGAACCATGGGGCTCCTTCAGCTAACAGTCATACTGAGCTGTGGTTAAAGTGACATGATTTTTATTTAGAAATAAAATGTGAAGCTCATAAACTGTTTCATGGATTGAATGCTCATATATGTCACATAATCCATATTTTTGTCAATTGTGTTTAAATTGGCAATTAAAATCCTGCCTTGATCTTTGGTTGCATGTGGAATAAGGACTGATGTTTAAATTGATGCTTTAATCAATCATTTCATGTCATTTATGTGACAGGTTGACATTTATTTTAAATCAATCAAAGGCTGTCAAGCTTGATACAACATTAGGAATTGAATGTTTTTTCCTAATGACTTTTCATGTTTTAGTCTTTTCTTTTGTTACAGAAACCTTGTTATCAACAGAATCAACAGGAGATTTTGTTGACATGTTAATATGAAACCCTGATGAGTAACAACTACAGAGCAGGATGCATTCAGCATGTGGTTACATACTGATTGGCAGAGGCTGTAGTTGATTTCTAGAGAATTAAAGTTTCATCGTTTACAACGCCAAAGAGAAATTCATATAATGAAAGTAATTTGATGGGGGTTTTTTACATGAAGGGAGTTTACTGGGACAAAGTGGTGCTAAGAGGAAATTTTAAGGAGAAGCTGAAATGTGACCTTCACTGGATAAAATTCTTTAAAAAGTTTTTTTATGTGTTTGAAGCTGGAAAAATGGTAAATGTGAGAATTTAAAGTCGACTGTGATGATGTGATTGATACATATGGTTGATCCAAAAGGTAATGCTGGAACTGACCACTGGTCTTCTGGTCCCAGTCAGAACCACAAATGGAGAAACAACATTCATTTTCATTACTTGTCTAATGTGGAACAAACTTCCAGAAAACTGAAAAACTGCTGAAACGCTGAGTTCCTTTCAGTCAAGTCCAAAAGCCCCATTTGTTCAGCTTTGCCTTTGATTAACATCTCAAACATCATGATGTTTGGCTGGGTTTCGATCTCACATTGTTCTTTCCAGACTGTATCACTGCAATGTGATGTTTTGCTTGGTGTTTTGAATTTCACTGTTGCTGAAAATGTGCTACAGATAAAATTGCAATGGCTTCATATATGTGTGTATATCTGACCTCTAATGAGCATTTTGAAGCAGAAAGTCACTTCTGATGTTTAATCTCTTCTTTTGTCTTCCATTTGCGTCCTATGTGGGCGAAGATGCACCCACTGAGCAAAAACACTTATTGTGTGAATTTTCTCCAGTGCACCAGATATCTTCAGCAAACCTTATTCTAATTCATGTAATCCTCCGAGATGGCAGAGGCCCAGCATGCAGCCTTTCAGAATGCACCACTGCCCTCAAATGCCTGCTCAGTCCCAGAACACAGACAGTAAGGGCCTCCGGGTAATTTCACACTCTGTTATGATTTTGTTCAGAAATAATATGACTTCAGAGAGAAGTTTTGGGTTGACTTCAAAGAAAAAAAAACTGTAGTGCTGCTGAAATTTAAGTTTTTGCAAGTTTAGCTTTGATACTGCAGAAAGCCTGGTAAATGTTGAATTAATAGAAATGTGTTTGCATAAGCAATAAGACGATTATAGTGATTACAGTTGTACGGCATCAATAAAGCTTTGTTTTTAGTATTAACACCTGGCATGAGATAAGCAGCCGTCGCATTCAGCCTAATGGAACTAAAGAAAACAAATTCCTGCAATTAGACCAAACCCACAGGCTGCATGTTTCATGATGTCAGAAAACCAGAAGAAATTCCCTCCCACCTCATCCCTTCGGTCAGTTTGGCTGCAGGGCATCAAATGGTGACACATGTACACAATAACATCAGACTAACAGAAGCATAAAGCTAAATAATAGCTTCCACTGACATTAACATTTAATGGGCACATAGAACTAATACAGGTAAAATGTACTGCAGGTGGCACACTGCTGGGCTCACAAATTAGATTTCTGAACTAGATTGATTCACACAGACACGACCAATGGCCCTGATGTGATAATGCATCATGGGTCAGTGTGTGGAGGGAGGAAAGGCTGTGGTCACAGTAATGCCTCTCTGCTGGTGTTTGGACAGGAAACAACACAGAATTACCTCCAAACAAAGAATGCTGGGCGACCTAATGATCTACCATTGAAGCCATCTCAATTAGGCTGAGGTTGGACAGGAGCCTGGCAGCTGACTGAACGGCTCTTCCCTCCCTTTTCATTGGGATGAACGTTCAGTTTCCGCCTCTGTCTTCTACTCTCTGTGTTTCCCTTCAGGGGTCGGCACAGCCAATCATCTGTCTCCATTTCATCCTCTATCCTCACACCGACTAACTTCACGTCGTCTTCCACCATATCCATAAATCTCCTTCTTGGTCTCCCTCTTGACCTCCTGCTCTGTGGCTCTGACCTCACCATCCTCCTATCGGTATGATCATTATCTCTCCTCTCAACTTGTCATCCATCTCTGCGTTCTGCAGCCTCCAGTTCTGCCTCCTGTCGTTTCTTCATTTTCACTGCCTCCAAACCAAAGACATCGCTGGTCTCCACCTGTTGCTCCGTATTGTTGACCCTAAGTCTTTCACTTCCACTTCCTGTACTGTCTGGATAAGTTAAGACCTTTAAATTCAGGTTCTCTGGGTCTGAAGCAGTAAAAATTAAAGTTGAACATACTAGACAAGACGAGCTGAGGTAACAGCCTCACTGAATGAGTTTTTGTTTCTTATGTTTTTATGTGGAAAACATTACTTGCTGTGTATTTCTGAAGCTTTGTGGGGATGTTTCATGGTTCCAGGACAAATCTTTCTTTTATCTTTTCTTTTTACTCATCTGTTTAAAATCTCATGAGTCATCTGGCCTTGGCTGGTTCACGGTGAAAATTCATTCTTTCTGCTTCCAAATTATTAACTATTGAAGAACCTCTCCAGAAATGGAGACTGCAGCAGTTTGGTCACATTTCCAGACTAAACACTGAATGACAAAGTAAACTGGAGAAGTGTAATGTTCTGATCTTTGTCAAGTAAACTCTAGACTCAGTGAAAATATATTTTACAGCACAGCATCAACAGTTGGACAATCCAGTTGTTATTTCCACACCAAATACGAAAAATAAAGTATAGATCTTGAAGGGAATGATGCCTGGCTTCCCTTTGAAAACATGGATGTCTTGTGGAAAAAGGGTTAGAGCCACAGGAACAAACACCATAATACCAAATTAAAGATGTTAGTCAGAAACAGCAGTTATGGATTCAGCAGACAGACAATAAAAGCAGCACTGAAGCTCAATGTTCTGCATTGACCCACTTAAACTTTGTGATGTCAAATCAAACAGCAATAAGTTAAAAGGCAGTGAGCTCATCATCAAGCGTCAAAAAGGGTGTTTTATTGAGAGTTTTTTGATAGATAGCTAAAGCAATGAAGAGAGATGTATATTTCTTTATGAATGTGTTTGAGCCCCATGAGTCTCATAAAAGTTAAAGATCCAGCCTGATTTACCTGCTTCAAAGTATAAATATGACCTTTTTGTCTCAAACAGAGCAGGTAGATAAGAAAGCGAAGGAAAAAAATAGACTATGAGTAACAAATATTTGTGTAGTGTACTTAAGACACCCTTTGTCCTGTGACAAAAAACCTGGGAAGATGAAGATGAGGTTCTTCCACTGAGATCCAGAACTAGAGTCCAATGAAACTGATAAAACTGATAAAAGGAGGAAAACTTGTTCAGCGATAGAAGACGATTCAATGTGGAGACAGAAAGAATTCATATTTCCTCTGATAATTAATCTCAGTATTTCCTTTAACGCGTTGAGGAGCACAAGCCGTCAGACACTCGATCAGAAACTCTCACAGTGAAGCAGTCAGACCCTGACAGTAGAGAATGGAGCCTCTGGTCAGTTTTCCACCTCAGAGGTTTATCTGACTGCTGCTGGTCAATGTGACACACATGGAGGAAACTTTGTCACATAAAACTCATCCTTGAACAACCTGGGACTGTTTTGAAATAAAAATAATGATTATTTATGATCTTCTATTCATTTTAGTTTCTGTTTTAAGACGTATTTATTGTTTATTTCCACATATTGCATCATCTTAGTTTATTTCTCGTGTGCTCATCTATTCTCATTGTGCTCTGGATTGTTTTCTTCACATTACTGTTTTTTTTATGCTTTTTGTTTCGATTAGGTTCAAGTTTCTAATTTTCCAGTCACTTTACTCCTTCTGTCCAGCTGCATCTACTCACCTCTGATTAGCTCTTCTGAGCCCTTTGTCACCTCTAAGCTCCCAGTTCTCATTGTTCTCTGTTGCACTCTGAGTATCCAGGTCCTCTGCATTTCCACTTTATACATTGTTTTTGCTTGTTTATTCCATGGTGATCTCATAATCCTGCAGTAATCTACAGGATTACTACAAGGACCCAACATGTCCATGTTTGGTTTTTCTTGCACTGCCAGCCTGAGTAGTAACGTGGTGGACATATTTAGTTTATTCTTCTGAAAAGAGAATGTTTCTGTACTTGTTAAATATGTATTATAACATAATCGCACATGAACATGTGGGTTTAATTAAGCTGTTTTGTCCTGAGCAGAAGCTTAAAGCTCTTAAAGTGTTTTCTGAATGTTATGCGGAGTTAAGTAGCTTTCTGAATGAATGAATTCCTTGTTCTCCAGTTGCCCTTTTTCACTCATGAAATTTCTACATTTCGCTCAAGCGGTCTTATAATGGTTTTCAGGAGTGGACCTATCAGGGAAAAGGGCAGAAACCATGTATTACCTTTTAATGGTTTCGTTTAGGAGTAAATGAGGAGGAGGGTTTAGCTCCACTTGGTGTCCATGTGTTTTATTCTTTCTCTAGTTTAATAACTGCAAGGTTGCTCCTTTTCTTCAGAAGGTTAAATCTTTGTACTGTATCTTCTCCTGTCACTCAACATACTTATGCTTGGATAATTTATTTTATTCTATAATGCAACATCTAATGTATAGATTAGATTAAAAATAATATCTCTCAATAGGCTTCATATTTAATTAATAAATTGGCTTTTAAAAATGTAATAGCCTGTAAAGCCAAAAGTTAAAATATAACTCAGATTCATTGTCATAAATGCAACAATCTAACTTGTAAATAAATGCTGTGTCATGGTTGCACTGTCAAATTTAGGGATGCATGTTTGTTGCTACATTCATTGCAAAGTTTAAACTGAGACAAGAAAATGATGCAGCAGTCAGTCACAGATGAAAACATTGTTGTGTTTGGAGCAGATGTGCATCAAGCAGCAGCATTCAGAGTGAGCTACAAGGAAAGAAGGAAAGAAGTCCAGCATTTTCACACATCTTTTAGTGACTTCAAGAAATCTGCTTATGTAAGAAAATAATTACATAACTTATTTTTTTACATTTGTCTATTGAGACTTAATCAAAGTTATTTTCTTTTTGTCACCTAATAATTTCTAAAGAAAAGAAAATAGAAGCTACCCAAACCGACCAAACAAAAGAGAAGCACAAATGCAGGAAATGTCGTCAAAACAGAATCATGAAGAATCGTTCAGCACACATATCTATAAATAAACACAGACAGGCGACCAAAGAAAGGTGCATTAAAGGAAAGTGGGGTCCCCAGGTGGCGCAGACCTGAGCACCTGTCATTTCAATTCTGCACATCCTCTTGTGATGGCGTGATTCCCAGTCAGTTACACTTGTATCATGTAGTCAGTGCCGAGGTCTGTAACCCCCTGGGACGGCAGGATGAGCTGATGGATTGAGGAAAACATCTGAAATCTCTCGACTTTGTGCTGCTGCATCCATGTAAGCAGGCAGCAAGGTGAACTTCAATCAGACGTGGAAATATAACTTTTACTTTGCAGAATCGTGCTGAACTTTTCCCCCTAAAGTCGTGGCCCCTTATTGCCTGAATTCATTTATAACGATATTAAAGAGATTCTTGATGGCAAACTGACACTAAATTGAATATTAAACATGAACATGAGATTTCAAATGGACTCATTTATTTTAGACACTCATCAAAGTGGGTAAAAAAATAAAATATGTCATTCAGTTAAGACAGTTAAAGTAATCCAGACCTAAACTTCCCCACGTGTCCCCCCCCCCCAGATTGGTTCATCAGTAGAATATAATTCTATGTTTTTTATAACAATGTCATGAAAACTCCACATGTAGATGCCAAAGCCGGCTGGCCAAGGCAGCAGACGATTTATCTTCATTATCTGACAAATTTCAGGTGAATCACAACAAGTCAGTGAAGGGCTGCAGCACCAAAACTAAGAGGCATGATGCACTTATTGTGATCAAAACATCATCATTTAAAAATTTTACAAAGGTGCTGCAAACTCATTGAGCTCATTATTTTGCTTTTTAATTAAAGTAGATCAACAGAACATAACAACAATGTCTATAAGCCTCATTTCACAGAACTGTAATATGAATAAAGGAGTTTCCTGCCAAAGAAAACATTCCTCAGTCAGAATCTTGGAAAAAAGACAACATTAAGTGACAACTTCTTTGAGCGACTAAACGATGCTTGGAGAAGACAGTTGCCGCAGCCTCTGTGCCCAGAATGAGGATTGAAGCCGTTTCAGGCAGCTGAGCGACGGAGGCAAAGTTTGGAGCAGGAGACCTGAGCCGAACAAGACAGAATTTGTTAGAGGGTAACCAGGCAGAGAATCCAGAGAGCAAAGGGAAACAGAGCAGATCCAGGTAGACGGGGGCAGACGCTGGAGTCACGGCCTGATGGGAGGCTGCATGCACAGAATGTGGGAAATACAGGCAGCGATGCAAAGTAACCTTCAGCCATCGATTATCCTGCAAAGAGGGACAAAACATGAGGCCTTGTCTGACACTAGGGTCAGTTTCTGGGCATTTTCCTCTAACAATATAGGCAAATATTTACCACATTTTCTTATGCTGATTAGTTTTAGTTCTTGAATAAAATATAAAAATGATTTCAGAGTAAGTAGTCGTTTTTTATCAGATAAACTTTTCTTTTGTGAATCATCTTCTTGTGCATATTTTATTTTTGTATGTTTCAGAAAGCTGAACTGGGCTTTGCTTACAAGGTCTCTGTATCATTGAGCTTCATGTGGTATCATTAGATAAGCTGTTGCCAAGCTACACATACAAGAAAATCAATATATTTATGTGTTTCAGAAGCTCAGTCTTTGTTGGTGGAGCCTTTGCAGTTTGTCAACTATAAAGGAAAATAGTTTCTTTGTGAAAATAGTAAATATGCAGAGAGATAATTACTGACAGATTTGATAAAAACTTTAATGACTCAAAAAAAAAATATAATTATTTTTTGTTTAAAGTAATACAGAGTAAATGTTATCTAAATATATCATTTAACACGTTTTTCATGTGACAACTACATTAAATTGGACTGGGGTTTTGGACCAAAACAAATTAGTGTTTTTTAATTGTGCAGTCAAAGGAAAATTACACTTGATCCTTAGAACTGTAGAACTAAGAATCTGAAAAGATTGGTCAATATTATTATTCATACACTTACAAAAATGCCTTCTGTAAATTAGTAAATAGAATTCAGCAAACATTAATTTTACACTTGATCGTCCATTTTGTGTCAGGTTTCATGTTCAGGCTGGTTGTCCTGCTGGAAGTTGAATCTCCATCCAGTCTCAGCTCTTCTGCAACTCCAACCAGTTTTCTTCCATGTTTCATTGTGAGGATATGAAGGATGATGTGTTCAGGGCTCCAGCTTCAGAGCGTCCAACCTAAAACTTTTAAATTAATGTTAGCAGATATTCTCTGTTCAATCTGACTGGAGCTACAAATAAATATAAATTCCTATGAAAATACATTATAGTTTCATTTTGTCTGACACAAATACTTTGGATGTTCTGTATTTGATTTATGAACTAATTCATAACCTAACAGTATAATAAAATGTTGAAATAAATTGTATGTTTATTTCAGCTTAATTGAAGCATAAAGGCATTATGGACCCCATAAATTATTTTTTTCTATATTTCTCAAACAAAAGATAACATCATTCAAAACCACCTTTAGCACTTAAATAAAAAAAGCTGTCAATTCATTTCAATGGGAATCATAATTGTCACATCCGCCAACAAATGACAATTCCTTTCCAAGTTATTTCTCAAGCATGCTTTGCACATTTTTCTCACACTGGATTCTGACAGAAGGTAACATAATGTTTCGTAGAGACAGTGACAAAAATTAGCACAAATAAGAGAGTTTATCCAGGCATAGCTGGAGAGCCGGGAGAGCCGAGGAGTTTGGGTGATAATCTGACAGTATAATGGATCTGAGCCCTGGAGCAAGATGTGTAAAGGATGTGTACTCACAAAATCCAGGAGGATGTTGTGACCTGCACACAAGCTGACATTTATAACAGAGAGAATATGTGATGTGAATATCTGCAGCCAAACAATCCGAGACCAGATTTTAAACCTGATACAGCAACACAGAAAAGGAAAATAAGGACAGAAGAACCATTTAATTAGAAACAAAACGTTTCTCTACATCAGAGCCACGGTGATTTATATATTTGACACAAATAGCTTCGGTTTTGTGTGATAGTGTTGAGGAAGACAATCGCTGCTCCTGTCTGGTTGAAGACCTTTAAAATTCCTCTTGAGCAGAAAAACAAACATCTAGGTAACAGCAAAGCTATCACACCACATTCCAACTCTTTATCTCTGTGTTTTCCTTCACAAAATCCCCACAATCCACTTCTGGTTTTCTTTTTCTGCTTCTATTATCTTGTGTGTCTTGTTTATAACCAAAATTGTATTTTTGCTCTCAACATACAGAACAAAATATACTTTTTTCTGGTCAAAAAAGAGACACAAAATAACAATTCCAGGTAGGACGGACATCCAATCATTCCTCTGAATTACAAAGCATCTCTAGTTTCACAGTGCTTCACTTATTCTACATTTTGGCCTTATTCCAAATTGTATTCAATTATTGTCTCTTCTCAAAATGCTACACATAAATACCCCATTATGACAATGTGGAAAATCTTTTTGAGTCTTTTGCAAACTTAATAAAGATGGAAAACCAAGAAAATGAGCTCAGTTAAGTGGTATTTATCTTAGAAAGAAAAACACAGTTTTGCATAGCAGACATGAAGACATCCAGCTAATTTCTGTATTTAACGTCTTTGTATGAAATGGACCGACAGCCAGTGATCTGTAGCAGCAGCAGCCTGCAGGATGACTGGCAGCTGCTGCACCTTGCCTCTCTCCTACAATTAGGGCTCAGACACATAGCAGGCTGAGAGAAACTAGCTGGTGGCGAAGATGGGAATGTGACAGCTGTTTCCTGCTGTTGACAGAGGAAGGTGAAGAAGTAGCTTGTGACTCTTTAAAAAAGTGTTTTAGTTTTTTCCTCTACACTCAGTTCCTCTAAATAGGAGTTTTTCCACACCAGGTCTTTTCTCTGGTTCTGATGAGAAGAGTTGTAAACTACAGTGACTGTGTTTAAGCTTGAAACAGATCAATGGTGATTTGTATCATCAGATGAATTAAATGAGGACAGAGGTCACACCTGGAGGTCTGAGCGCCGTGCCGTCAGAGGCCGACCCAAACAAACCATCAGGACGCCAGGCTGCACAAACCTTTATGAACCTTCAAACTTTCACACTGGAGTTAAGTTTTTTAAGTTCAAGAGCATGGCAGCTTAAAAAATCAAAAGAGTTGAAACCAGAGCATAAGAATCTCCCCAGACTCCAAAAACCTTCTTCAAAAAACAGTTAGGATGAAACAGGTTTCACCGTTTTGATGAAAATATTCTCCTTTCACAACAAGTTTAGAGATGTGAAGCCATTTGTTCTCATTTTCTTACTTTTAAAGAGCAGAACTATAAAATAAAGCTTTTGTAATGAAGGTGAAGATTGGCTGATTCTTTCTCATCCTCAGCTTTCATCATGCAAAATGGCAGACAATCAGTGATGCATCGTCCAAATCACAGCTTTCAAAAACAGAGATTATAGAAATATTTCCATTGCTGGTGCATGATGACAGACTGCTGCCTTAAAGCGAGTCCCAAAACACTTGTGCCATGAATACAGCCTGTATGATCTTTAATTGATTTTACTTCCACTTCACTCATGAAGGGAGATGCAGATGGAATCAATGTTGACTTGGTTGGAAAGAAGGATGGAGGCAAAAAGAGAAAAACTCTGAGTGAAGCCTGTAAACACCTTAAAAAACCGTTTTTTAAGTCAACTTTATGAAAAGGGATGAAAAGTGACTTGTGAGCAGCGCATGCTTCAGATTATTGATGTTTGCAGACATTCATGTTTCCACCGTTCTGCTGTAGGTGCAGCATTTAACCGTTTGCTTTCTGAGCTCAGGTTGGGCCACTGCTGCTCTCTGATGCGATTTCAAGCCTGACTCTTTTAGATTTACTGCTGTCCTCTGAATAACCCAGGATGCACAGCGAGTCAATATTTATCTAACCTCCAGCTGTTGATATTTGGTATTTTCTATGTTGAGCTGTTTATACAACAAACTGGAACTGTCTGTGAATCATGTTGAATTATGTTGAATTAAGTGAATAATCTCCTTACCTGCCAGCACCAACGCTCAGTTCGCTGAGCCGATCATTAATCAGATCAATGGCTGACTTCAGACTGGACATAGTCCACCGTGACAAGGCAGTAGCCACCGCTGGGTGGACAGCAGTCTTAATGTTGGCACTGATATCACTCCATAGGTTTTAACCATCAATTGATGTCTAAATGTGGCTGAATCTGACCAACCACATCTGATTTCCAAAAGCTTAGTTTATGTTAAATTTGAACAATTTTCATTATATCTGAATTGAATAAAGACAAAAACTGTCCAACCTTTAAAAACCCTCTAAATTGTTAACTAATGTGTTTGTTTGGTGGATAAACTTAATTTTTAGGGCCAATATAAACTGGATGTTGTAACTTTTCCAATTTTCCTGGATTAATGGTCAAACCAACAATAAATGAAGCACCAGTTTAGAACTGGAAGTGAACTGGAAGTGAACAGGAAGCTCTGGTTTGACTCACCACTGACTGACCCAGAGCAGCAAACCGCAGAAACCATCACCTTAGTTTGATCAGGCAAACAAAAGTTTTGATCAAGATTTTCATTTTGAATTTACCTAAATTTAGTTGAATGTGTGTAACATTATTATAATGCTGCTTATTAGATTTTTTTATCACGTAACATTGTAGGATTTACGGTTACAAATCCTTAATTTTCTCATGATATTGGTGGAAAATTAGCAATCAAAATGTCAAAATAGAATAAGAAAATTCAATGAATAAATCATAATTAATTATAGAACGCCATTTCACAATGAAATTCTATTTCAGGCTCAGTTAAATAATACAGTAAAGCAACACAATTGGTTTGTTGTGAAAGGTAAATACAAATTGTCCTTTTGTGCCGTAGATTTGTTGATTGAAAACATAACAAAGGGGCTTTTCAGTTTCAATAGGAATTATTAAACGAAAACAAAACAGTACAGCAAAGCTTGCAGCTTGCCGTCTTTGTGGACAGCTTCATTATGTCTAATTCATGGCACAAACACAGTGCTTCATATTCAACACTGAGAAACGGTGCAGAAAGCTGCAGTGGGAATCACTTGCAGAGAGGCAGCATGAACAGACTCTTTATACACCAGATGCATCCTCCAGTGAATGGGGATGTAATCAGTGCGAAGTCCCTCCCAACACACGCTCTCTTTCAACTTCACCATCTGCCTCCTGCAACAGGTGGTTCAGAGTCAAGTCGAAATATTTCAACCATCTCTTTCGCCCCAAGCTGCGCCGCTGCACATCTGTTGGTTATATTTTTATATTATCGTTCATTTTAACTCTAATGAAATCATTAGAATAAACAGAAAAAGCTTTCACTGTGCTTTGTTTTTGAAGTGAAATAAAGTAAAGCTGCTTTTATTAAAGAATTCAGGCCACATGTTGCATAATTGTCTGAGCTAAAGGTCAGTGAATAACCATAGAAAAATAATGACCTAAAAGTTACTGACAGTAGATTAGAGGCTGCTGAGTTTAAAGAATGCAAATATTTATCATTATTTTAGAAGAAACCGTTAAATCAAAGTGAATGAAAATATCCTGGATCTTAAAAATGCAAGTATTCAGATTGTCTGAGTGTTGATGCAGATTTACAGGCTTCAGTTAAAGGTGAGGGTCAAACAGGAACAGAAGAAATCAACAACCTAAAGGACAAGCTGAAGGCTGAAGGCTTTTCATACCAGGATCAGAACATTTCATATTTATATTTGAACAGTAGTTTTAATGTCAGGTTATTTAACCACACGTCTTTTTTTCCTGGTAAACATGAAACTGTCAAAATAAATGCATTTCAATGCTTGTATGTGTATTCAATTAAATTCAAATAGATTTCATCAAGAACAGGACAGTGAATATTACATGATTATCTGACCTGGAAGCCACAACATACAAAATGTTCTTAATATTAGAGGAAACGTCTCCATCCCTCTGGAAAAGATGTCCGTTGTTTCCTGTAAAACCTGTGAACAAAACGACTCAAATGATATTAAAGGCTTGTTTTTTTTATTCTATTTACATTTATTACAAAGAAATTGACACATTTCAAACTTTGCTAATTTAATTAGTTTGTCAGAAATGTCTAAAATTAGACCAGTCAAGCAAACAGTTTTATTAAAGTAACTGTTGTGCAGCATTTCTAGTTGGTGTTCAGTATCTGCACTCAATACTTGGTTGAAGTTCCTCTTGCATGAATTATTGGATCGATGCAAAGTGGCATGGAGTGAATCAGCCTGCTGAGGAATTACTGAAGCCCACAGCAGCTTGTCTGCATTGTTTTATGATTCACTATAAAATAACTGCATCTAAAAGCAATGGAAGGATTTTTAGGGATTCTCACACCATCACAGACATTTTTATACCTTTATGAATTATTAATATGAAGATGTATAGAGATAAACTTATTTTATTTGCATTACACACATCTAAATTTTATTTTAAGATTAAATTTTAAACACAGATAATTAGTTTTCCAGGGTTTCTTTCACCAACTTTGAAGAGGAGAGATGAAAAAAGGAGGCAGTGCCATGTAAGAGGAGAGAAATGAAACGAGCTGAAAGAATACGAGATTTAAAATTCGCTTCCCTCCATTATATTAAAGATACTGTATCTCCTCATTAGCATAAAGTGACAATGGTGAATGGTGGCTCCTGCTTCAGGGATTGCCCACCATCAGCTTAATCTCCAAGCGCTAGCAAATCTGATGACTCCTCCAAAGTTTAATCATGCCATGAGGGTACGAGAAAACCTGAGCAGCAAAAATCACACACTTAGGTTTCCACTCCAGCAAACTGCTTTCTGGAGGAGCTGCTCATGATTCTGCATGGCAGCGTGTCACACACTGCATGTCCTATCATATCAAATAAAAAATGATTTATAGGTTTTATCAGATCGTCATCATGCTCATCAGGATTTTGCTGATAAGCTTGTAATGATGGTCTTGTGTAAAATATATTGGATATTAAGGATGAAGAACTAAATCTCCTCTTTCCTTTTTTGCCTTGGATGACCAGAGTCTTCATCCAAACATGAACTCTGTTGTAAAACTGCAGGAATCTGAACCTTTCAGCTTTTTTTACTGTTCAAATCATGGAAAGATTTTATTTAAATGTGTCCACTTTATGTAATTTATGGCTAATTTTTTTATATATGACTGGTTTTCCAAATTTTTTTCTCCTGCACGTGTCAGTGATGATAAAAAACACTTATGTGTTCAAAATAAATGCATTATTAAGCACCACCGAGTATCATTCAAAAGGCAAACTCTGTAAAATGTTGAATATGTTCAAATAAATTAGGTGAATTTAAGGAATACAGTACAAGAATTCAAATTAAATTTTGAAAACAAATTGAAGCTGATCAAGAATATCTATTCAGACTTGCCCCATCATGCAGAGACACATCAGTTACAGTCATTGCCAGGACAATTTATTAACTGGTTTTACATGTCAGGTAAACCCAGTCAGAGTTTAATATTCATGACATCTACAAAGATGTAATGACAGTTTGTCATTCAGATCCGCGACGCTTGATCAACTGAATGGGATCAACTGGAATAATCACCAACATTCTCCAATTTTCTGAATTTATTTTATCTTGAGAAAAAAGTGTTTGAACATTTTTCACCTTGTTTTACTCAACCAAAAGTCTGACTTTGGACTGGATGTGAAAAATATCTTAAGCTAAAAATGTTATTTTTTGTTGAGAATTTTTCTCAATTCAAAAACTGATAACCTTAAATGTCTTCATTTATTCTAATCCTTAGACTGAATGACTACTCTTCTCAAGGAGAGAGTACAAATTGCACAGATTTATAAAATGCTCTCACAACATAATTCAAAATTGAAGTCTGCAGTTGAACAGAAAGTCCCTCAGTTACATTGAAATCATCAGCAGACCATGTCGTCTCCACATGAATCCCTCGTTTCTTCTTTCTGGCCCAGAGGTTCGTAGTTTGCATTCAAGGTCCGGTAAGACATGTTTGATCTGTACAATACATATGCCACTAAAAGTTAAGCTTGAAGATTTTAATTCACTCTAAAATTCATCCCTTCGCCCGGAGAACAATACGTCCATAAGCTCCAACACTTTGTGCACTTCAAAGGCCTTAACACTGAGGATTTTTCTTCGCTTGAAACAAAAGCTTCTGCTTTCTTTCAGGTTTTGGATGCCAATATCAACAGAAAACCTCTAAAGAATTACAATAGAAACTCTGCAGAGAACAACCCCCCCCCCGCATCTCTCCGCTCCACCGTTTACTTTACCTTCTTTTTTGCAAATTCCTTTGGAAAGTTATTGAAACAAACGACTTCACGGATTGTGCCAAGACAAAGCGTGTAAAAAGTGCAGAGAATAAGCGAATGTGGCTCGTCTTATCATCTGCTACCACGGCACAGATTAGTGCTGAGCAGAATAGAAAAAGGTTGTGAAGGAGGAAAAAAAAAGGAATAAAAGCTGCTCTCTAGTATTAGAACAGACAGTTGCATTAGCTTTCTAATAAGAAGAGACAGAGCAATACTGAGCCTTGAAAAGAGGGAGAAAAGAATGTCAGGGTCCTCCACCCCCGTTTCCACCCTCCCATGGAGCCTGCTCTCCACCCACATGCTGTCCTCCACCCTTGCTGCTTCAATCAGATAGTTGTGTTGCAGGTGAAGCATGGCAGAGGTTTAACTCATGCAGTATTAATTATACTCCCATTCCTTGACCTCAGTCGTAGCGATAATCTGCTCTCAGATGGAGAGCTGTTATCATCGCTGAGGCTGAACCCCTTAGCGTCAGCTGCACCCTGCTGCCATGTGATCCCCTTTGTCCTGTAGGCCTGGGTGATTTATGAGGCTTCCAGCTGGTATTGGTTGTAATATTCAGAATGTGTCAGACAAGGCAAAGAAAAACTCCTCCTCAATTTTCAGCCAGCAGAGTGACTGCATTATGATGATGAGTCTGCAGTTCTGCACTGGTGTGTTCATTTGACACACAGCTCCGCGGCGCTAATAGTGGATTTAGATTGACTGCTGTGACTGGAAGTCCTATTAACTCAGCATGCAGCATCCATCACACACATGAAGCTCCCACCATGCCATGTTGTTTGTCAAATAATGGAATTATTATTATATTTATCTTGTTCTTCTTTCAAACACACAGTCAGCACAACAGCAGCCACTTATCATTTTAATTAGTGAACGATGAGGCAATGCGTTCAAGCTGCTCTCAGCTATGACTGATACAACTACGTCAAACTTTAGAGTATGTAACCAAAAGTTGTTCAAGATGCTGCCAACTGTGTAAGAAATATGTTTGGGGTTTTGGTCATACATCAACACAGTAAAACTACATATCTGAAAAGTGTGGCATGCATGTGTATTCAATCCTGTTTTATAGTCATCATGTTCCTTATTCCTGTAAGGTTTTCAGTTGCTCTGATTTAGTCTTCTGACCATCACTCTGCCTGTTCCTGGATGGATCAGAGTTTCACTGCATGTTCCTCAGCAGCAAGATCCCAGTTTCCACAGCTTCTTTTGTCCTCCTGCTGAATTCACCATCCTTCTGCTCCAACTGATTAGATTCAGTAAAAACAAATTAATCTGTTCTGGGTTTCTGTTTATGTCATGGATGCAAACTACCCTGACAGACCCTGAAATAAAACCCAGTCAAATTAAAATCAGGATACTGATGTATGTCCAGCTGTTCTGTTTCTGGCCTCAGAGGTTCTTCAGAAAACATCCAGCATTATGAAAACCACAGAAAAACATCAGACTGTGGTGAAGTTATAAAACATTCACCAAGCTTAAATATATCATCTGTTTTAAAAGGATCAGAGAAGGAGATTATTATTCAGAGAATCAACCAGGAAGCTGGAGGAGATGCTGTTGATAGGATTACTAACCAGTTATGCATTCCACAAATCTGCTGTTTATACAAGAGCAGAAAGACTGTTGGGTTTTTATAAGGCACACAGCAAACATATGGAAGGTCAAACAAAGCTGAAAATGGGCTTTTTGTGTTTTGCATAGAGAATTATAAATTAATTAAATCTTTAGATGTGTAAAGCTGGTAGATCTGCACCTCAAAGATCTGCTGCTGCAACAGCAGTAACTTCACAACGTCATGTTACTTTCTGTTGGATAGAAAATCACAATGAAATACATGAAAACTGTGGGTGTAACATGGCATGATGAGACATTTAAGGGTAAGAATACATTTGTAAGACAAAGTAACTTCATAAAAACAGATCAGAGTCTGTAGTGAATCCCTCTTCAAGTGGAAACACTCAGAAGGAGGAAGACTAATTACGGCTCCTAAACATCATGGATAGATTAAGTCTTTTACTTCATTATGTTCTGATCAATTAATCAAGTAAATAGCTTCTAATTGATTCCTCGTGTAGCATTGTGATTAGAAGTTGTTCCTTTCCAAGTCTGCATCACACATACAAAGAGGTTTCAGGCCAGCAGGCCGTCATGAGGCTACTAACCAAATCAACCAGTTACATTCTGGGAAAAGGACACTGGAGAGACTAAAGGAGCAAAAAGGCTGATAGTAAAATCTTCTTCAGTGTAGAAGAGTAATTTTTAACTTTTTGCCAAAATGAATGCTCTTTAAATTTCTTTAATTTCCATTTCTTTGACAGAAATAGAAAATGTGTAGGACGCCTGTGCTTAGAGTTGTTACCAAGGTAACTTACAATTTAAAAAAGACCTGAGACAGAAGTGTAAGCTGTGCTACTAGGAGTCAGAACCATAGACCTCATGGTAATAATGTATTTATTTTTTTAAAATTGTGTTATGTTTGGTGGGTCAATTTAAAAAAAAAAGTTTTGCATGAAATATTTGAAATGGTTAACTCATAAAAACACAACATCTGCATAAAGCATGTATGGGTTATCTGAACAATAATTTATAATCTAACACAAATATCCTGAGAAAATGACTGAAGTTTTCTTTGTTTATAAAATGCACCATGACCTTAATGGTTCCCAAACTTCACAGACGTTTAAATGAGGTCTTATCCACAGCATTAAAGTCTCATATATGGATAATGATTTTAGTCATGGTCCTAATGAGGCTCCATCTCTCCTTCTATCTGCTGCTTTGAGCAGGACTGAAATGTCTCCACAGACATTAACTTGGAGTGGCATGAAATTGTGAGTGGACATCTCCGAACTGGAGGCTGAATCCTAATGACTTCTGTGATTGCTTGATGTTTTCTAGGAGGTCACAATCTGTGGTTTTCATGTGTTCACATCTGACAAATGACTTCTGTTTAGAGTGAATCATATTTACTGTGGTAATATTTCTAATATGGTACAAGTTAAAATACAAGGTGTGGGTCAGAGGTTTAAACCTGCTCATGGTTTAAATATTATATTTATTCAGGTTTATTCAAGATGCATATAAAACTCTTTTTTCACAGCAGAAGGATAATAGGGGAGAGTTTGGTTACTAGATTGGGAGCAATGAGCAGCTGTGAGGGGAGACCAGAATTATACAGAATATCGACATAGATTATAACCATATATGCTCAAATATACAGTTATTATTTCAATAACCCACTGCACTGTGTAAAATACATTATATTGACTAATTACACAACAACTGGCGTTTACAAGCCTTTATTTTTTGTAAACTATGATGTTTCTTTTCATACAGCGAGTGGAAATTAAAAAACATGTATATTACAGAACATAGTGAAAAGTATGTTTAATACTTAAAGGTACTTTTAAGAATGTAAAGGTGGACATCTTAGGAATAAAATGTTTTGTGCTGTTCATCATTTTTCAATATCAATAAAAACATCCTTAGCCATATTCGCTAAATGACTAAAAGTCTGTATTCTATAACCTCAACTTACAACATCAATGCATTTGTCTATCTTTCCTCTAAAGGATGACCAGTAACTGCAGGAAGACAGAGCTGAATGGTAGCATACGATCTGAGAGTGTTCAATTACTGTCACCACAGGTGTCCTCTGGGCTTAGGATGAGAGAAAATGGAGCAAACCACTGTCAGGACTTGGTGTTAGACGGCGCGTACAGCCTGACAACCAAAGCAAAGGAAGGGATAGTGAGCTGAATCCCAACACCTGGCTCTAATGAGATTGGCATGCAAACCCCGCAGACATTAGCTCCAACTCAGCCGTGTGAAATGTAGATTCTTGGAGATGGCAAAACCAACAGGATTAGCTTCTTTTGTCCTCCTACTGTATTTTCCAGTAGTGCTGCGTTGCATTCACCCCATACAATTATCAGAACTGTAGGCTCAGAAAATCCTTCGCTGTCAGGCTGTTTAGGATCTGGAGGAGTTAACTGTTCGTATCCAATCACGCAGCACAGCGGCCATTTGTTGCTGTTTGTCGTTTCGCAGCTCTTTCTGATTGGTGCTGTGCCTCATGGTGAATCTGTTTTTTCACAAGATGCTTTGCTCAACATCAAGCAATTAAAACTTTAATTAGGCTGAAATGAGAAACTGTCTCTGATGCTTAATTTCTCATTTACTCATGTAGGAGAGAGGCTATGAAGTTTCATTAAGCTTTGCCCACCAGGATACAATATAGATCTGCTCTAGAGTCAGGCAAACTTGCATCATAACTTTTTTTATATTTAAGATTAAGAAAACACAAGCATAGAGTTTGCATTAAACCATTTCAGGTTATCGAGTTCTGGAAGCATCAGAGATTTTTTCTCGCTGAAAAATGTGTACTTGCGCTTAAAGTAAAACCTGAATGAAAAGTTAATACATAAAAGCAGAAAACGTCTACAGAATCAGTGAGTTTAAAATAAAGTCTTCATAAACATTTGTTGTTAAACTTTGCAAGCTTTTCTTTTTCTGTGCATCTTCTGTGGTGCATTGATTTGGAATAATTCTCCTTAAATATCTAAACCCATTAGGAACTGTTGGGCAAACGGATCAATTGATTTTAATCCATGAGGACTTTCAGGAAACCCAGAGCCTGTTTGGTTTGTCTGGCCAGCCTGAGATAAGGAAACTAAATATAAAGTGTTATAAACTGAGCTGTACGCCGTTTTTGCTCCCAGACACAGCAACTGTAATGCAAACCAATTATCTACATGCATGTTCGCTCTTTTAACAAAGCTCCAACCTGAATATTGATGCTGTCTGCTGCCTCTGAATTTACATTTTACTGTGGGACACTGAATACAAAGCGGACTGGATTCTTTCATTTTTAAGGCTGACTCATACTTTTCAGGTTCAAGGACTGCGCCTACTGTTGCATAGCTTCAAAAGATTTTGGGGTGATGAAAGTGATAATCTGCTTTCGACTCTCTGCCAACTGTGCTTGTTTCCTGGACCGTACAGCCTCCCTTTTGAATCAAAATGAGGATTGCTTTCTTGTCACTGTCTGCCAGTCAACACGGTAAAGTGTTTGACTTATGATTGGACTCCCCTCTTAAGACTGAGCAACTGAACTCAGAGGGCTAAACAAACCCCAGCAGCCTGAGGAGTCCATCAGTATTCTGCTCTCATACTTGAACGCAGCAACACGCCGGGCTGTTCGCTTTCTCTCAATCCCACACCGCCTTGCAGATTGTTAGTATTCTTTGTGCTGAAATCTGGTTTGCCCTGTATGTCACAGCTGGCATGTCTTCCTGTTATGTCTCTATGCTCCTGCTGCAGTTAGGGGCGGTTCAAGCTGAAGGAAGGAAACAGAATAACTGAGGTAATTGAGTTAATTTGTCTGACTACACAGGTGTCACCGAGCCTGACTGTAAAAAATATTGGCAAATCAAAACATGTGGGAGCTTGAATACTTAGTAAACATGAACAGCTTATGAATTATTCCTCAGACATTCAGCTGACTTGAGGTGAATTTTGGAGCATCCTCTCATTTAATATGCAGCCCTCATATTCCTCACACTGTCCTTTCATCTAATTTCTTTTGAAGAGCTCAAAGGATTTTATATGTTTCTCAAAGATTTAAAAGTGATGCATAAACTCACCAAGCACATTACTGGGTACACCTGAATACTGCTTAACACAAACAGCAAATCAGCCAATCAGATCACAACAACGGCATTTTAGGTGCATTCAGGCGTCTGGATGTGGTGAGGATGACAGGCAGCCAAGTTCAAAGTGAGCATCCAAATGCAGAAGAAAGAGTTTAAATGATGTTAAATGAAACCTGACTGATTGCTTTAAATGTTGATCAACTGGGATCTTCATGTTTAACTATCTATGTCATGCAAAATCCACATTTTTACATTTTGTTGTGTACTGGAGTGCAGTACAGCTGTCACTAAAGATCATGATCCAAATGCATATTTTTCAATCTGTTCAGTTTTTTCTATTCTGCATCACATTCTTTGAACTATTGTACTTTTATTTCTCACAGTGTTTTTACAGTCCAAGTTCAAGGATGCTGAAGCTACAAATGAATAAGTCAAAATGTTTGGCGGGTGTTTCAACCCACACGGCTCGTCTCACCGTCCCGTAGCTTCAGGGAGCTGAAGCAAGGGCTTCATTCACATATACAGGTAAAATACAACCAAGATAGAGATTCAACATAGATTACAGTATCAACAAAGATTTTCAGAAAGACTTGGTCTTGGTCTTCCTTGTGTCTGTTGAACCGACGGATTCAGCAATGAGCTAAGCAGCAGGTAAAGCTTAATGAAAAACTTTAATGAAGACATGAATTTATTGTGTTGACATCCTGGTTAGCAGTAGCATTGAGCCTTCTGCTTCTGTTAGCGCTGTGTGCTAGCTGTTAGTTTCTTCAGGACAGAACTGCACTGCATGTTTTGGATAGTATTATTGCACAAACATTTTTTTAGTGTTTTTTCCATGATTGTCTTGTGGAATACATGATGAAATGCATTCAGAGATAGATAATCGTATCTCTGCTATAAACCTACAGAAATAGCCGGACAGAGTTTAGTGAAACTCTCTGCGACCTGAAGGTGTGTGAAGTGGAGACGGCATCAAAAACAAGTTGCTCTCACCTCAAGTAAAATAATCTGTGGAGCTACAATAACGAGGAATTCAGACTAAAGCCTTTCAGTTCCTCTTTATAGACCCCAACTGAATGATTTAAATCTGAAAAGGAAGGATTTAAAGGTCTGATACGTCCACTTTAAAGATAATGGTTCAGGAAAAAGAAATTATCCAGAGAGCAGAACCTGTGTGGGTAAGAAATGCCTTGTTTCTGTAGAGCTGAGAGGAGAAAGGAAACAGCTGAATATAACCTCCAAACTCACAGTTAAGGTGAACTTTGCAGCAGATGGGCCACCAGACAGCAGAGCCACTTCTGTCAACAAGAACCTGAGGCTGCAATTCACACAACCTGGGCAAAATTGAACAGTAATACATTGTAAACATCTAATAAGTCTCATTTTCCACTATAATATTCCGATAGAAGGATCAGAATTTGGTGTGAACAACATGAAACATGTCAATGGTTAAGGATGGTAAATATGCTTTTTTAACCTTTTGTCATCAAACTGATAAAATTAATTTTTTCAGTGAAACCAGAGTTTTTTAGAAATTAAGTTTAAAACTTCACATCAGAACATGATGATTAATTTAAAAGCTTTTAATTCTCTTGTCTTCCAGACAAGAAAACAGACTTGAATGTTAACGTAAAAGTTTAGACTTAATTAGGCAACATTTACTATGTAGATTAAAACATGAACACAATGAATAAATGTAAATAGTTACATTATAAGTACGACACATTCAAGGCTGAATTCCAACCTTCTGTCTGAACCTTCAAACTGTTTCCAACTTTTCTGCTTCTTTCTTTCAGTGTGAATCCTTGTTCTTTGGTGCATTTTAAAGAATAACTATCCTGTTAGTCATTACAACTTCCTCTAAATATCAGTGCTGTATGTCATAAAAACAGTTCTGAAGTTTCTGAACACGCATAGAGGAAGATTGATTTCTCTCTGACCAAATTGAAATAAGAGACATGATCTTTGAACAAAGTTACCTCTATAAGTCCAACGTCAGTATTTTCTAGTTTTTCTAGTTTTTTTCTAGTTTTCCAGTTTGAAAATGTTACTGAGAAATAAATCTTGATTTCTGAGAATGACAATGAAAAAAGCAAATAATTATGTCAAACTAATGTGAGTCAAACCGAAGTCTCTATGTGAGCTTCAGCTTGTCACAATACAAACTGATCACATGAATAACCAGAATGCTCTGCTGTACTGCTGCAGATTCCAAGTTGGATTTAAGTCTGAACTTTGACTAGGCCATCCTGCTGTGATCTAAACTTCATTGTAGCTCTGGCTGCATGTTGTTCAGCTGGAAGCTGAGCCTTGCTCCAGTTTGTTGTGTCTTCTTTGACTTGAGGCAAACAGCCAGCAGCACCTTTCATGGGTTTCTCTTTGCTTCTCTCCTGTAGAGGTCAGGGCCTCCAGAGGCGGCTCCTGGCTGCGTCTCTGATCAATGCTCTGCCTCCACACACTCAGTTCAGATGAATGATTGATCATTGGTAGGATTGCAGTTTCACCGTCTTCTCTTCATTTCCCGATGACGTTTGGAGCAGAAATCTCTGAGATGATCAAGGCTTAGGAAATGTTTTCATCAGGTAATCTAAATAAATTGACCTTCATGAAAACCTTTGATACATTCACAGACAACCTGACTCTTGTTTTGCGGTTGTTTCTCACAGAAGGTCTGGACTCTCAGTTACTGACCAACGATGGCTTGCTTGAGGCTTGGACTCTGTTGACGTTTTAAACAACTGGGTCTGATTTTACCCAGATGCTAACATTTAGCCATAATGCATGTAACATATTAGCTCGACCACAAAGGAAACTAAGCTATGATGCTTATCAGATATGGAAAATTCCTGCTGCAAAGAGAGAAAGAAATGTTGAGCCAGGAATAAGATGTCATAAACTTTCTGTTTGCTCTGACTGACTGCTCAGGATTTGGAGTTGTGTCAAACACAGATTGAATATTTTCCTCTTCTGCTGAACTTCAGGCTACAGTTCTATGACAACGCCGCCTCCTGTTTGCTGATTGGTTCCTCCTGAACCTCTGTCACCTTTAATTGCAGTTCCCCATCCATCCATCCATTTTCTTGACACCCTTGTCCCTTGGTGGGTCGGGAGGGTTGCTGGTGCCTATCTCCAGCTAACGCTCCGGGCGAGAGGCGGGGTTCACTCTGGACAGGTCGCCAGTCTGTCGCAGGGCAACACAGAGACATACAGGACAAACAACCATGCACACACACACTCACACCTAGGGACAATTTGGAGAGACCAATTAACCTAACAGTCATGTTTTTGGACTGTGGGAGGAAACTGGAGTACC
>CAEGAF010118909.1:0-10484 GCA_903067075.1 Micropoecilia bifurca
TCCACTTTCAGTCTGTGTCCAACCAGAGCAGGTATTGTGTAGTTGGTGCTTTTAATCAGTTTTCAGTTAAATTAATTAAATCCAACTTTATAACAGTCACAAAATGTCACCAAAATCACTCTGTCCTTCTAAAATCATTCAGAAAATTGCAAAAGTGTATTGAATTGTATAGTTTGCTGAATATCACAATATATATTGTATTGTGGGCAGAATATCGTGTATCGTATCGTGAGATTATTGTATCACTACAGCCCTACAGGACAGACATTCATTCAAATATCGCTATGTACAATTTGAAGTGAGTTAATCAATCGTGGTTTTGCTCTGTGGCTAATGGAGGAGAACCCAGGAAAAGCCCTTGCATGCACTGGGAGAACGTCCGTATAATTCAAACTCGAGATTTTCTTGCTTCAAGGCAGCAAATGAGCCTAACACATCCTGAAAGCTTGTACTGTCCCAGTCCATCACATCTCCATTTAACTGTCAAGATTCATAACCAATGGCTGTTCAGGTTTAAGCTGAAGCCCTCATTAAAAGGATCATGCTCTGATTTTCACTTGGTCGATTGGTCGCTCTCTCTCCGTCTCCATCGTCTGTCCAGATCACTTCTGATCATGGAGGGCTGAACAGAAAGGAGGAGGCGTGTTGGTGCCAGCTGAACACCAGCTCTGCTCCTCCATCCTGTGACCACGACGAACACCTCAAGTCGGATGAGCCGCAGAGTTTGTTGTTCAGCTAGAAGGGAGGTTTGTGTGTAGATTACCGAGGCGCCGTCGCTTTCCGCCTCATCAGTGTTTGTTCCATGATTACTGCATAATTACCCTCTTTAATTGCATTCTATCTATTAAGGTAGACTATTGTCCTCAAAGAGGGGATTGTTCGGAAATATATTTCTACTTGGATCTTATGGAACTGATAATGAGGCGAACAGCTGCAACTTCTGTTATTTTGAGGTTTGGTTTTAAACCTGGGTTGTTTTATTGCGTCCTTGCAGCAATTTATGGAGTTGATGCAGAACTAGATTGTTTAGGCCGACTCTCATTTCAGTTCCACTCTTAAATCGAATAGAGAAAGTCTATTGTGACAATTTACCTGGTGAGCCACATGAGCCAAGAAATTGGCTGAAACTGATTAGAATTAAACTTTGTACATCACTGGTTCACTTTCTAGTTACTTTCCAAGTAAAACTATATAGTAGATGAAAAGAAAATTGGAGGCTCAGTTAATGAAAGGTAGAAACATGAATAGATTAGGGAATAAACAGATGGATACATGAGTTAATGAATAGATTTTTGGGTCATTTTAGTTGTACGTTCGATTCCAGTTTCCTCCACTGGAACATTTTGATTTCCCTTTCTGCAGGGTTTTTAATCCTGCTGACCTTTGAACTTGTTATCTTGGCTTTAACTGCTTGAGTATGTCTCCAGGGTGGCGTCAACAAAAGACTATAAATCCAGCTCCTTTTACTATTTAATTGGTTAAAATTAGTGGATCAGTGGATGATATAATTTTGGACTAAATATTTCCCTCCAGGTGGAGGAAAAACACCTGGCAGATGGTTCAAATTAGACCTTCAGAGGAGGATTATTAATTAAATTTCTATATTTGTTAACTCAGATGAATTGGTAACTAAACGTCTCACTATCAAAGTTGCATAAAAAGTAAAAACTGTCTTGTTTTTTTAGCCTCATCTCATTGCGTTTCATACCCGATTCGCTCCTTCGTCATGTTCCTGTTATCGTGTCTGAAGGTGCTGTAAAGACGGTCCGGTAATTGTGACTGTGATTTGTTTAGCTGAGGCCGCTGTTCATTTTACCAATCCTCTTATTTCCTGTCCTAATTTCAATCTCCCCCGTTTGCGGTATCGGTGTCTGTCGGGGTTGCGTCTCGCCGTGGTTACGCCCCGTAATGTCCTTGTTCCTCCTCTCTGACATTTCATACTCCTCCATCACCTTTCACTACCCACGTTTTCCATCTCGCCACACAGGAATTACCCTGATTATGATTATAGCTGTGATGATAATGATAACTGCTCCAAAATTGCGCTGCCTCGCTCCTATCCAACACTCAGGAGATTATGATTGACTGGAAGGATGTCTGCAAACGTTTCTCCTCTCGTCGTCTTTATGCTTTCTGTGTTCCTCTCTTTTATTTCCTTTTTGTCTTATTTAGCTTTTTTTATACTTTTGTTCTCTCGCCTCTGATTTCTCTCCACTTCTCGGCTCACCTTTTGTGTCCTTTTAGTCTTTTTCAATTTTCTGCCACTCTTTCATCTCGGCTGTTGTGCTCCTTTCAACCTTTCCTGGTCCATCTCACCGCCGACACTTGTCTCGGCTCCCCATCTCTGTTTTTTGAATCCTTATTTGTTCACTCCCTCTCCTCGGCCGCAGAGGACCAAGATTAATTTGCTTTTGCATTCAGGAAATAATTAGAGTTGCCTTGCTCCTTCATGGAGTAAAATAGACAGCATGAAATGGCTCTGTTTGTCTCCACCGCCTCTTTTTATGTTTTCTTCTCTATTTTTCCTTTTTCTTTATCAAAAATAGATTTCCACACGTTTCTGACGGGCTGTTTAAATTTAAAAAATACACCAAATATGGGTCACATGACTCCAACTCCATCTGGATAAAACTCAAGATTGATCATTTTTGGGAAAAACAAAAAAATATTTGTATTTCTCTACTTTACTCCCAGTTTATCTTAAAGTTGTACCCGTTCATCCACTCATCTTGGAGTCTCCTTTTCATCCATCCATCTTTTCAGGTTTCATTTTCAAAGTTTTCCCTCAAAAGAAATATCTACATTAAGCTAGTTGTGAAATTTTGTGTTACAAATGAGGCAGAACATGAATTAAAAACTTTATCAATTAGGTCCTGAAAAGTCTTGGTTGATAAAGGCCAACCTAGCCTTTTTATTTTTATTTAAAAATGTATTTTACTTTCAGCTTAGGTTTGTGACAAAACACCAAACACAACATAGTGTCTCCAATCTATCCACCGAAAGAGAAGAGGGGGAAAAAAAAGAAGCTGTCTGAGAATTTGAGTTCAATTCCAGAGTTGATTTGACAGCATGAAATTATTTCAATTTGCTGCAGCCCTGATCTTAATCAAAACCTGATTGGAAAATACTGTTCTGGTGATCACAGGATATTTCAGAATTGTTTTATCCTGATATGCCCTTGGCTTCAGATAGACTTGTTTTGAAGGATGCATCACTGTTTCCCTGCAAATATGTATGTTTTCTATTATTTCAGCTGCCCTTTATGCGTTTTCTTCAGTGTACGTATATCAAATGCATAATCGGTGAGACGCCCCGGAAGGGCGGTTGTTCCTGCTTTTGAACACTTGTTGTCTTGGTAAAGATAGATGATTGACTCGGAGGAAATATATTGCAACTTTTATGAATTATATGCAACTCCTGTCTTTTAGCTTCTCTACTTGATGCTCATGTATGACTCAAAGTCTGTAGTATGACTATTTGGTAGGTGTAATATTCTCCGGTTAAGCATTTTGACTCTTCCTGGAGAACAGCTAAATGCTAAAACATCGCCAGCGGCCAGAAACAAAATAATCTATTGAAATTTAATTCAACAGATAACCGAGCAGGTCTGAATGTTATCTCACTCCCATCGTGTAAGATCACACATCTGTTTCTGGATCAGGCCTCGCAGGAATTAAAAACTCAGCGGTGGGTCCAGATAAGTCGTTCAGTTCTTTGACTGCGTACTTCTGTTTCCTCGCACCCTCTTCACTCGCCTCGCCTTGCCGCTCGCTCATCCCTTCAGACCTGCGATAAGCATCAGCTCCGCATTTGAATATCAACGCTTCGTCAACGGTACCCGTTTATCGCCTCTTGTAATCTCCCACCTCCTCCTAATCTCACGCCAGTACAATAACGGAGAAATCTTGATATGGGCGTAGCATTCATCGGAGGATTTTGCACATAAAAGTGTTGATGATGGGTTTATTGAGGAAACGGCAGCGCTGGGTTTACTCATTCGTTGTGGGAAACTTTGACTTGAACCCATTGCAAACCTTTTCTGTTTTGCTCATGAATGTAGGCTGTATTGCTATGATGGGCAGCTGTGTTAGAGACACATATTAAACCAGTGGATCTTAACCTTTTTTGAGGTACCGAACCCATCAGATTCATATTCACATTCACTGAATATGATTTTTCACCCCCAAATTCAAGACGTATTGGGTGACAAAACTAGGTAGAGTCTCTGAGAACAGTTCTTCAAAATATAGTCAATGTTTTCAGGAAAGTTGAGCTGACTGTCCAGGAACGACCCAAGGTATTTAAAATGTGCCACAGTTTCACCAGGTTGGCCATCGAGAAAATCTAGAACCACTTTAAGGTCTTGTTTAGATAATTTAATTAGCTCTACATTCTTAAGAGAATGAAAAATTAATAATAAATAATGAAGACTTAGTGGTATTCTGATTTAGTAATGTAATTATATTAGTTGTGTTACCACCCAATGCCACTAGAGGCAGCACCAACCCGAAAAGATGCGACTAAGGAGCAGATTTAGAAGTACACCAAAAGCTACAGAATTTGGTAAAAACTGTGAGTTTTGCTGAAGTAATTAAAGACACAAGTTCAAATCCCTGCTGAGAGTGAAGCTCCTCCAATCAGTGCTAAGCAATGTAACGTGATCCTCTGCAAAGCGGCGCATCGTCACGACTTTACACAAATGTGTCTTTACCTCCGCAGCAGAGGCTCCACCGAACCCCTGGGATTCGATCGAACCCAGGTTAAGAACCACTGTATTAAACTTTATTTTAAGCACAATGCAAAACCGACCAAACTCTGGACGGCCTTCGCTCAAAGGAAGTAGTTGTAGTGTTTATTCGTTTTAGCCCAAGATCATTTCAAAAACAAACAAATGTCGTCTGGAGACACAAGACAAACATCCAGTATTCATCAAACTACACCAACATATTTTATTATATAGAACTATATAAATTAGCTCAATTAATGATGGTGAAAGAGGCACGATTAAACACAGAACCTCCTACAAGGTGTTTTTTTTCTGCAAGAAATGAAATCATGAAGCTAATGATGGCAGCAGCTCTTCTAATGGGTTCCTCAAGTAAGAGACTCACTGAGTCAGGGTGAGTCTTTTTCTATTCAAAAGAAAAACAGTAGAAATATGACATAGCTAATGTCACCAGTTCCTCTAAGGAACAACTCCGAAAAGCAATACGCATAAAATGACTGAACCTGGAGTCTTTATACACAAGATAAAACAATAAAGATGCACTAATGGCACAGTAGCTCAGTCAGTGCCTACTGTGAAGAGAACTCGCTACATGTAGAAGCTCTATTTGGGTCACTTTCTATTTTAAAGACAAACAATGGCTGACTTTCTCCAGGAAACAGAAATGGATAGATAAAGCATTAGAGTAGTACTTTCTTGAAAAACAAGAACAGAGAAGTAAATAACCTGCAGCAACAGCACTGACAATGAACACTTTCATGAAAGGAACACGGTGAAATGTTCCAGGTCAGGTTTACTTTCTACGCCAAGGAAAAACATCAAGGGAACATAAAGGAGGTGGCAGCATTAAGACATGATTGTTTTTTTTCAGAAGGAACTCTTGTTTTTCTTTATTAGCTTGACATTTTGATTTCATTTAGAAGACAAAACATGGAAGGATTTCCTTTCATTTGGGTCTCAATAATCGCATCTTGATGGTGCTTGAGCATGAATGTTTTGCTATTTAAAACCTGAAACTTTATGCCTTATTGCTCCATGTCGTCATGCTCATCTACCTCTGATCACGCGTTTGTTTTGGATTTTTGTGTGATAAAGATTTTCTATACCAGTTTGTGGCTTGCCAGGAAGCGGGGAAGGTGATGCAAACCTCATTTGTTCTTTTTTGTGTCGCTTAAGGATCATCGATTGCGTCCGTTTTGATCGGTAAAGTGCTACTTCAGTTAAGTCCCTAACAGGGGAAAACAATCCTCAGCCTGCACTTGGAATGACTTTAAAGCAAAAACTAAATGTACTTTATTGGAATCGATCGAAAGCAGGTTTACGTCAAAGAACGGAACCTTTTGCTGTAACTGAAATTCTTGTCAAAATAAAATGGTGTTGGAGTTTATTTTTATTTATCAATAGCCAAAGACTTTCTAAGGGCCCTTTTCTGTGTTTTCACTTCAGTCTGAGCAGTACTTGAAACATAATGTACAGCAGATGATCACTATAAAAATGCAACATCTAAAAACGGGACCAGAAAATAGAGATGCATCACCCTTTAGTTGGTGCTAAATGCAATTTTCCCTTCTGTTAAGCTGCTAATTTTTATTTGTAAGAGGCTCAGCTAAATAAAAATGGTGTGTTGGGGAAAAAAAATATTAGTTTTTCTATTTATCATTTTATTTTAGAATCCTTTTTTTTGCCAGAATGAGAGAAAATTGGAGGCAAAAAAGCAGCCAGCATCCAAAACACTTTAGACGCTGGCTGCTGTTTTGCTCTTAGAGGAGAAAAATGTTGAAAGATTTGACTACTTGAAGGAAGATTGAAAGAATTGAGTAACACCTCAGGCCTTTTGCACATTAAACTCTCTACAGACATTTGGTGAATAAAAGCTCAATTACAGTTCTATGTGAGGAATATCTAGGATGCAGTAATGGATAATCCACATCACTGTCAGATCAAGCCTGTTTTTGGGGAGTTGTAAAACCGAGACATGTTGCTACGGCCGTTTCTGGTTTGGGGAATAGTAAAATCCCAGTTCTCCACGTTGATATTGTTTTTACAGATTTCCCTGGCGCACAATTTGGCACGTTTACTGCTGGGATGGTCTCCGAGACGAGATGATGGATGAGGAGATGGACTGCGGTTTAATAAGTGGCTGAAGTTGATCAATTCTAATATCATATCTGACAATCTGATTAATTCAGCAGGCAGTAATATGGATGTGTTTGTGTGTGTTTTTTTTCTTTCTCCACGCTTGTATCGGATAATTTGTGTGTATTAAAAGCCTTCTGGGTAAAAAAACCCCACCAGCAGGTCTACAGTCCTGCTCCTCTGATACGAAGGCAGCATTTAAGCGAGCGCTCATGTAAACACGCTGGAAACGGACAGCTACGTTGTCCATTCTCCTCCTTGCACAAGGTGCAGCAAATTCCCTGAAGCAAGAAACCACTGTGCCTCAACTCAACACGTTCTGTCCAGTCAATCCCGCACATTTCCACCATCGATCGAAGAGGTCCTCATCTGCCGCGCTCCGATCTCTCTGCTGCGTCCGCTGTTTCTAAGTTTTCTGAATCCGGCGCCAGTTTGAAGCTAATTTTTTTTTTTTTTTTTTTAAAGATCTCAGCATGTGGTACAGCTAAAAGCCACCCTGTAGCTGGAGGAGAAAGAGCCTCTCTGCACCAAACTCTGGTCTCTGCATGCTGCTGTTAGCCTGACACTTTGCCACATGTGACTGCAAATCAATAGCAGTACATTACTGTAGAAAACAGCATGGCTCTTCGCACCGCTGATGGCTTTTGTATTTAGTACATTTATTCCTTTTTAATAATGTCTGAATGGGCTTCCATTAACGCTGATGTCACTCCCTCAGAATATAAGACATTTGAGCAGTTTTATTTTTTTTAAACAGACTGAATCACAGCTAGAAAAATTAAAGGGGTTGATAGAAAATTGGGTGCATTAGTGATCTCAAGTAGAACCTTCTGTTTTTCCAGTCACCATGCAACAAAAGGAAAGACTTTCATAATTGGAGCCTCTAAGTAAAACATTTTAGACTGAAGAGATACATCTTCATTCTAATCAGGGCGGTAAAATAAATCTCGTTTACAAGACAATGCACGATTGGCCAAAAGAAGGACAAAGTATAAGATTTTATCTATTTTTGGGATAAATAGTTTCACATTTAAGACATCAAAAATCATGCATAAATGGTATTTGTAACTAATTTACAGTATTAAGTTTAAGTTAGAATAATTATTGTGGCTTTCATGATTAAAGTGGTAAATAAAAAGCAACAACACAAATGCTAATTTTAGCAATGTTAGCTGGCCCATATTTTCCTGGCCCACAAGCTAACCGCCTCCTGCCAATATTTATCAATGTGGACATGAAAAGGTTTGACCAATAACTCCTGCAATATAATCTCAACTATTACATTCATGGTATATTTAAAAACTTGTTACAGAATGCAAACTTTAGTAGTTAAAAACTTGTATTTTTTTATTTGCTGCTGCCACATGGTGGTGGTTGAATAAGGCAAAGACAGTAAGACTTTGCTATGTTACTAATGGGAAGCAGCAACACAAGCGTCATCCAGTCACTTACTGATGCAAATAGGAAATGTTAAATGTCCGTAAATAAGCAAAGTAACAACAATAAAATATTCACCAACACAACAGAGATTAAATAAGTTTGTTTTGCACGTCACTGCTGTGAATCTTACCGCTGCATTTATATGGAATATTAATTTTCTTAAACTGTTCTGCTCTCGATCTGTAGTAAATTGAACACTTTACATAAATTCTGTTTGTCAGAGTTATTTTCCTGTCGTTTTGCATTTGGCCATCTCGGAAAAGTAACTCCCTTCCAGCTGCATCTTTATTCAAGGCGCCAATTTAAGCCAAATTACATTTTGGATCTGGAGACGGAAACAATTTGTATTTGTTGATCTCAATGTAATCATCAAAGCTTAGTGGTTTTACTCGCTGCTTTTTTTTTCTTTCAGAAAATATAAAACTAAAAGCACCTCTTCAAAAACAAATGTTTCCATTTTCTTGTTTTACGGTTCTTTAACCTTTAATTAGTTTTTTAAATTTGTAGAATATGAAAAAGGATCAGAGGAAAACAGATGTAGCATTGACCTGCATATACTTATTTAGATTTCCCAGAGGAGAAAATTTTACCAGATGCACTAGACCAATAGGATATTGAGTGCATACAGTTCAAAAACACACGTCTTGACTGAAATCTTTACATAAATTACATTTTTTCGGCTGAGTACATTCGAGGGAGGGTCTGCTGAAAAGACACGGGGCATAATTTGTACCCAACAATCCCTCCAATCCTGTGAATAATGGTAAAGGAGTTTGGATTCCTGATTAAGTGACATTAATTACTATTTTGAATAATTACCTCTGCCTTCGCACAATTAACTTCTTTCATCCTTTCCGGTTAGCCACGTCTGAGGAGGTGATTCTTCCCTCTCACTCTCGGTCTGCCTGCTACTTTAGGGGAGAAAGCAGAGCTCGATTATTTTATGTGTCCACATCCGTAAAAGCAGGTGTAATGAGCATCAAGGAAAAGGATATCAGAGAAGAAACTGTTGCTGCCCATTAATATCAGCATGTTTATTATTAGTTTTGGGCTTATCAAATACCAACTGTTCACAAATAGCTGTGAATGCTTGAAACTTCTTGAAAAAAACGCTTGTAATTGCCGTTTTTAATAGATCAAACTACAAATATACCTCAGTATATATTAATATAAAACCATTTTGGCAGAAGCTAACATCTACAGTCTTGTTTATTGCCGCTTTTTGGAGCACAGCCAATCAGAAGCAAGGAGAATAAATTGCACTTTTGGATTGGCTGCTTTGCAAACAGCAGTCGGTACTTCAATTAAGAATTGTGCAGGTATTTCAGATTCCTAGATTTGAATAGAAATATGAGAATAAGCTAATTTTACACAAATAATTTAGAGTGACGTTCTACTGACAAATCCACTAACGAGTGAATCGGCGAATGCTGACGTGCAAAGAGGTGTGTGTGAATAAAGCACAAGACTTCTGGAGTAACGTTCTCTGAACAGACCACAGGAAAACTGAAATGTTTTTTGGACCGTAAAACCTCAAGACCATGTTTAGGGGAAAACCGAACGGAGCCGTCGACACCTAATAAACCTCCAGCTTCACCACCTGGCTGAAACTGGTGAAGCTGGTGGTGAACCGTCTGCCAGCAGGTTCTCAAGTCGTAGCTTATCAGCAACAGACGCACATCTACAGCAGAGCCTCTGCAGCTAAAGAAACAGAATCAACCAACTAAACAAGACACCTTTTTTTCTTTCTGGGTGATTATCTATTGCTTTGTTCAAATCTGAGAAAAAGTGCATTGCCACGCAGACTGACTCACTGCTCAGCTACCTGATCAGGCGAGACGAGAACAACCTGCTCTACACCATCCCACCGGGGCCAGACTTACTGCTGCTGCTTCTCAGCAACACGGTGTCCAATGTTGGTTTGTGCCCCCCTCAGAAGCCCCCCTTCGTCTTCTCTTTCTGAGAAGCCGTGCTTTCTCTTGTTTCACACCTCTCTGACCCGTAGTTCTCGACGACGAGTGCATTAACACAGATGAATAGCCATGCTTGTACGGCCGTAATTAGGCCAGAAAATTTCATCTACTAATGTGTTTGGCAAGGTACTCGCAGTGAACACACACACACACACACACACACACACACACACACACACACACACACACACACACACACACACACACAC
>CAEGAF010118910.1:0-36621 GCA_903067075.1 Micropoecilia bifurca
CGCTTGAAAAAGTTAGAACTACTCAAACTATTTTTGAAATAACTCTGTACGAGTTAAATTGACACCAATTCTGATAAGGACCACATAGACTCGGCATAGTGTTGATTTAACTCTGCAGAATGTGTTGATTTAACTCTGCAGAATGTGTTTATTTAACTCTGCAGAATGTGTTGTGCAGGTTGTTTAAGGACTCAGTGATGGTAAAACAAGCCGAAGGATGAGGAGTAGCTATGTGACATTCATGAATGATCCGATTCTTTTGAACGGCTTTTATCACGGGTGATAGGACTCGAGCCTCAGTCAGTAAAAGCCGTTTCTTGCTTACTATGCTCTCTGCACACACTGCAGTAGCCCTTATTACTCCACTTAATTACAAAGCATATTGATTTAATCGCCAAATAAAAGAACCAGAAGAAAAGGCTCAGTGTTTGTTTTCGTCATGGCGGCAGGCTGCGTGAGCTGGATGCTACACCGACAGGCTTCATGTGGGGCAGACAGGATGAGGACCGTCATGGTGGCTCCCTTCTTCTTGATTTCGTCTTGCTTGTTGCTCTTTGGTTAATCTTCATTAAGTAGTGTTTACCATTAGTGCATTGCCCTAATTGTTATATGTAATGATGCTGAAGAGGAATTTTGTTTCTGCCAAAACAACTCAAGTCCACTTTTTTCCTTTGCCGTTTGCTACATGTTTCCCTTATTTTGTTGCATTTAGCACTAAGATGTTAATACACATAACAATTGTAAAAAAAATAAAATAAAATGCAAGGTATGTGACATTTATATTTTGAAATTTTATATTCTATGGGAAAATATACATATATTTTTTTCTGTAATAACATACTACGGTTATTTACTTAATACAGATTATTTAACTTTTTTGTGATGTTCACCCACATAAAAAAATAAAACTACATTAAGATGAAATGGCTTAAAAAAAATTATCATTTGAACAGTTCTTTGAAGTGAATGGTTCCTGAAGATGAGGCCATAACTGATGGGAAGGAGGTTAACCAGAGGACGGAAAGAGGAGATGCTTTTGGACATCTAGGTGTCCATGACATTGTTTTTCTGTCTGACGGACAGAAATGAGGGCGATGTTAGGAAAACTTAATGTTATTATGGCAAAAAGAATGAGGGCACAAATAAGGGCAAAAAGAGACAAATACAATAAACATGAGAAAAGAAGAAAAAAGTGCTAGTGGTTTAAGGAAAACGTAGAATTTCCAAACATGAATGAAGGATGGGAGTAGAAAACGAGGAGGGGAGCATACTATTATAAGAATGACAAAGCAGGAGCAGAGAGAGAATGAAAGGATGGATGAATTCATGGATTATAAATGGTTTGTCCTGAATGTGTCAGCAGTGTTTCCTCTCCGTACTCCAACAGAGGAACCTGCTAAATCAATCGGAAGCTTTCTGCTCGCACAGTGGACGCCCCGAGTCATGATCACTGTAATTTCCTCTCATGCTGGTACTATATTCGTAGCTTTGGGCAAATCTCGTCTCTTTCCTCTCACATTTCCTTCGCTCCCTTAATTCTGCTGTTGCTGTGTAGAAAAAGTATATCAGCTGGTGCTAATTTCACCAGAAGGGAAACCGTGTAGGCTGGAAGAAGCACTTAGGAAAATAAATGTGTGATTTTCGCAAGTAGATTTAAAATTGCAGAATTGATAATAAACATAATATAGATATATATTTTAACAAGAAAACAACACCCCCTGCTGAGCACTATCAAATTAAATTAGACTTTCTCTGACTCATGCTGTAATACCTTAATGACTAAGTCTTGTGATTCCTAGCGAGACACAAAATAAAATAAAAATGTAGGAATATTTTTCTTCTTCTCATAGAGAGACTTTTCAGAGTTCGACATTGAAGCAAAGAGTTACAAGTGTTATGCAGCCACATTGCTCTGCAAGAAACTTAGGAAACTTAAGGATTTGCTTTCTTACAGATAAAAGTGAGCTTCTAGGAGAGATTAAAAAAGTAAAGTCTCCACCTTAGACCTTTTCTCAAAGTCAAATAAAATTCCCCAGTTTATGGTAAAAAGGAAAGAGATAGGATTTTGATTAAGATTTGTGCAAGTGTCAGAACTGGCCCAAGTTAAAAGTGAACTAAACACCTATTTAAAGCCCCTAAACCAAAAAGGAGCCACCGATAGCACTAGACATTGCACACAAGTCTGATTTATTCCCCCATGTGGTCTCCAGCTCTCTCTTCGGTGGGGATTCACTTAAGTAGATATTGAGCTGGCTAACAGGGATCTACAGGCAACCCACTAATGAGATCAGTGAATAGATGAGTTTGACTTTTAATGCTCTAGATCTGGGATGTCCTGCAACTGTTTGATGTGTCCCTGGTCCAATACACCTGAAACAAATACTGAAATTCCTCTTCAGTAGGCATCAAGTTCTCCAGAGTCCAGCTAAAGACAAAAATATTTGATTCAGGTGTGTTGAAGCAGATACATATCTAAAAGTCTCCACTTTTTCAGGACTGGGGTTTGACATTTGTGCTCTAGACAAGAAATAATAAACTCAAAGTTCAAAGTCAAATTAAATCTGGTTTTGAATTGATTGAATAAAACCTTTGCAAAAATTAATGAGCAAATCCCTTCTATCAAATTTGCTTACAGCTTAAATGCTATTAAGGCAAAATGAGAACTCAAATTATTTGAGATTCTTAAACTTGATCAACTTTAATGGTACTAATACCTTCAGCAGTAAAGTGCTTTTCTTTACACAGAAAAATACATCAACTGAACTAAAGGTGCATCTAAAAGCTCACGAGGACTAGAATTTCAAACTCGTGTTGGACATTTTTTTGATTAATAAAGTGTGAACTACTTTCACTGTAAGGTTTTAAAAATGAAGCCAGCAGAAGAACATACTGTAGATGTAAGACATATTTAAAACTGAAACTGTATTTTCTACCACGTCAGTTGTTGTTTCAGGCTGCAAGAGATTGAAAAAGAGCAAGACTTAAAACAGGTAACAGGAAGGTTTGATATTTTGCACCATTTGGAGTTTTGAGCTTTTAACAACTGTTTTTCATAAAACCTGATGGATTTCTAAATGTTCTCAGCCTTTTGGAAATCTACCTTCTCACAGAAAATCCTACAGAGAAAAGGGTTTTACAATTAGCACAATGACAACTTTATTTTGTCATAAAATCGTAGAACTCTTCTCTCACACACACAATATGATTTCTCAAAAGTAGTCAAGAGTTTGATGGATTGAAAATGCAACAATAAGCCCTGGATACATTCCTCAGTGCTTGAATAGAAGCACCAGGATTCCTCATGTTTCATGAAGACTTTTCCCCTCTCATCCAAAATGAATCTTCATTTCTAATCATAGTTGGAAGCAACAAGCTGTGGTCAGGACAATAACACCAATGGCATTCCTCCCTCAAACCAAATCAAACCAACTCTCTTTTATTGTTCAAAACGGACACGTTGTTGTCTTTTAAAAAAGTGTCCAATGTCCTTGACATGTAAATGCACTGCTGTTTGTGTTGCTGTGTTGGTGCATCTGTTTGTGTTGCTAATGTTTGGTTTCTCCACATCAGAGGTCGGAACATTTCTGTTCAAATCACACCACCAAGGTTGTGTTTGGGTGTTTGATCACTGGGATGAGCCAATCTCTGTTCTAGAGTGTTGTTGGGTTTACACTAACTAACTATCTGGATGTGTTGTTAACAGGAATAAAAACAAGGTAGATGAATGAAATTATTCGTATTTTTACTTTATGTCACCATCTACAATTCTTAAAAGTAACATACAATAGATAATTTAATGCTGTTTTTGAGGGTTTGGCACAGCTAGTAGCATAATCGTTAATCAGCAATTAGAGCCAAAACAGCAGCTGCAGACTTGCTGATATGCCTACAAACCCGCATACCTACTGAGAGAGAAATTGAATAGACTTAAATGAGCTTTGGGAGAACAAACCCTTAAAAACAACTGAACATTGAAAATCTCCTATGAATTTCCTAATATGTTCCATGCACACATGTTGTTTATTTGGTTAAGTATTCCCATGTTTTGGAGGATAATATATTCATTTAGCCATAGAAAATATATAAAAATATGGAAGATTATTATTACTGCAGTCAGCGCCTGGGAAATATAGGACAACAATCGCATTATTCCATTCACAGAGTTGTGTGTTGTGCAGGGAGTGGCACACAAACATAACAGAAAACTGACGCAAATTAACGAGTCACAGAGTTTATGCTCATCTTCCTCTCTGACACCCATGACAGATTTTCCCATCAGACTCTGTCTATTAACAGCTCCAGACTCAATTTTGTGAAAAGCTGCATATGAAAGTCATTTTCATCATTTCAAGGAAAATATTTGTTATTCTGAGCACACACAGTCGTTCACCCGATCATGTTCATTTGTTATAAACTTTATATTAGATAATATGAGGAAAATAAAAATTATTAAAGCTATAAATCTAAATTCAGGCTTGCTTTCTGCCCTGCTGTACATTGTTGCAGCAGTGACTTTGGCAAATTATTGACAGTCAGAAGTGAAAGAATTAGAGACGGTTTTATAGACCTTCTCCCTGATACAAACCTGAATGAATTTTCTGCATGTTGGGAGTCGGTTCGGCTGTTGTGCAGCCACAGCAGGTTTAATAACAGACACTTAGTCACGCCAAAACTCCTCCGCCCCTCTCGATTCTGTCTCGCATTAGCTGAGATATCTCACTTAGAAAGATCACCATATAATGGGTTATAACATAATGGGCTCAACGGAGAGGGAAAGTAAAGCTCTGCAGCAGCATTTCTTAACGTAAGCTGAGGTTCCCGACCACACAATCCTGTGTGTTACCGTCCCCACTTTACTAAATATTAGGACAATTTTATTTCACTGCGTTAGAAAAGAAGGGAAATTCAGAAGCAATGAAGAAAGAATCATACATTCAAACTGTGGAGCTTTAGGGCTTGATGAGGAAACCTGATTTCACTCTTTTCTCCTCATTCTGAGCACTAAAGAATAAGAATGGAGCACAAACATAGCCCTTAAGTCACTACATGTGTGCTCCAATTTTAGTTCAGCACTAGTGCCATTTTTTTCTTGAGTAATGTTAAATTGAAAAATAATTGAAAATAGAAGAAGAAATGTCTAACAGATAGAGGAAATACCAGTCAAGTACCAACTTTAACTGGTTTTCTCCATTTTGGACAGACATTGGTGCACATGTAACAACTACAGTATGTTGTAGGTTTGCCAGGAAAATGTAAACACCTCAGATCAGCCCCAAAGCCCTTATGACCTTCACTTACTGTTTCGACTGCTGGACAAATCTGTAATTACCGATAACATCATCACTTGTGATGCAACCACTGAAGTCCTGGGATGTTCTAGCTTCTTGAACTGTAACCAGAGAGATAACCCGTCGCTTGTTTGGATGTTCCCAAATTACATACAACTCGGACCATTCTTGCAGAGAAGGTCATTTGGTACCAAACGGGTTTAGCTTTTAACATAGACATTTGATTCTGATGGGAGAACCAAGATTCCTTTCAGATCAAAACATATTTAGGATTATTAGGCTGTTGAAGGCCAAAGTACAAGTACCTCCAGCATATAATCATGAGAAGAAAAAAATGCCACAATGATATGTATTGAAATAAATAATATATGGTTGATACAAACATTCAAATTATCTGACATAAAAGAGAAAAAAATTCACATTCACCTGATGAATTTTAGAGTATATTACTCTAAAATGACGTTTGAATCGATGTTTGCACGATGCTCTGTAATCTTTTGGTACATAATCACACTAAATAAATGCTTTATTGAACAGGGAGGTCTCCCTCCCTGTTCAACATTCAGACAGTTTCTGATGTGAGAACGTTGATCAAAGAAACCTCTGACATGTGTCTTTATGGGGGCTAACATTCAGGGAGAGGTTGCCATATTTTATATTATCATCAGCAGCATCCTCAACATGAGATCATATTCAGCAGCACGCTGGCAGGAAGGAGGTACATTACCTTGACCACCAAAACAAGCACTCAGGATACTGTGTGGATACCAAGGAATGTAGCCAACTAGCATCATGACAGCTTAGATCTAAAATATGTTGATGGAAATGCTGTTTTGCCATTATAGTGGGGCTCAAAGTGCATTTACAGGGATTTATGCTCAAGAATGTGCAAGAAAAATTAGGTGTAAAGTCTGACTTGTTTCTGTCTATGGAAATTTGGGCAATGTGCAGAATTACCTTTGTTGTACACTGCAAAGGGCAAACAAAAGAGATCAAGAGATTTAAGACCATAAACATCAAACAGAGAACAGCATTTTAACAGTGATGTAAAAACTGTTTTTCCCACGTTTCGGTAAAGAAAAAAAAAATGAAAATACAAACCTTCCACCGGAGATAATCTTTGCTAAAAATGCATTTGGAAATGTTAATTGATGCAGAAGCAAGAAGGAATTTTTAGAGGAATTTTTGGCTACATTCCTGCCTTATCCGACTGAGTCTTGGTGGCAAAATCCTACCTTTAAAATTCGGTCGAATTCTGGCGTCGTACCCCGAGACTTTCCCCATGAGTTTGTCCAGAAACTCCGACGGCGGCATCGGGGAGGCAGCTTTCCTCGCCGCAGCTTCTTTTGATGCTGCTAAGCTGGAAAACAGAGATTAATTTGATTAGAGACAGAATGCAACACAGTGGGAGATGTCAGGAGAAAAATATATTAAGAAAAATGTATTTAATTTGTATTTAATTGAGCGTGGGGTTATTAACAACCAAAGTATGCAGGCTAGGAGCTACGTTTTCATATAAATTGTCCTAAATTAGATTAAGTTGTCATAAAGTCTGCACCTGACATTTTAGAAACTGGCTGTACCTGCTTCACTGGTGCTGCATTTAGGAAACTTTAACTTTTTAACAGTTAACTTTAAATAGCACAATGAAGAACAATATCTGAAAAAAAAGTCATATAAACCCTATTTTGTGTTGTTGTATTCCCATTTGCTCTTCGGATTGCAGACAAAATGAGCCTAAAATTTAAGTCATCAAAATATATCCATTCATTCACAACCTTACATGCTTAATTCTAGTACCTGGACAAATCAAGTTTTTGTATGTGAAGAGCATGCAAACTCCAGAATCATGCCCGATGTGGGACCTGAACCTTCCTGATGTGACCTATCAAGTCCAAGGACCGCCTTCACGCCTAATTTGGACTTTACTTCTGTCTCCAGGACCTCTATGACCTCGGTTGGGAGGTTTCTGCTCATCCACCATGAATTTTAGCAAGATATTCATTTCCTGTTCAGCCACATAAAGAATATAGTGAGGAGATTTCCTGTTTAAGAATTGCCCCCTGCTGAGCTCAACAACCTGTGCAATAATCATTATCTGTCACATTACTTTGTCATCGATCTGAAAAAGGAAATCATGCAGACAGAATCCAAAATTCTTTATTGATAACTGTGAATTCAAACATAAGCTCTAAAATATATATATTTTTTACCATGGTTTCTCTTTGACAAGAGCATAAAAATACATTGGATTTCACCTGAAAACCTTTCAACCTCCTTCTGCCTCCCAGTGAATAGATTAATCGCAATTTGGAGATCTGTGAGACCAGAGCGGTTTCATTGAGGCTGAAGAGGTTGATGGCTGTTTTTGTTGGTACCAGGACAGCAGCTGACAAAACATGGTTACGCTTTTAAAACTTATTTTAATAACTGACTGTCAGCTAAGTTAAAGTGACAGTTACAAACTTTTATTTAGCTAAAATAATGGATATCATAATATATCCTAACAAGGGGAATAATAGTTAATGTAGCATTTGTCATGCATACTTTGAAGAATTGTACTATTAGTGTTAACCAAAATCAAATCAAAGCCGGCTTTGTGTTTTGCTCTAAAGTCAGACACTTTAAAACATTACTTTTCTGAAATTAAGACCTTTGATTTATAATTTGACAGGTGGATGAAACTATAATTATTGCCAATTCTTCCAGATATGGCCATTATAATTTACTTGCTCAATTGTGAATGAGTTCTTGGAAACATTTCTTGATCAAATTGAGGAAATATTTTGGATTTCTGACTTTTTTAAGATTAACAAAAGATGTGACAGTAATCAATTTAATACACTTCTGAGATGTACATTTATTTCTGATACATAAAACACATTAAGATATATAAGCTATGCCTTAACTTGCTATAATAAAACTTTAGCAAACCAAAGACAAAGCCAGAGGACAAACTTCAGAACCAAATCAATCTATAGCTTTAATACTGAATATGAAACAAGAAGAATTGTTGAGAATATGGGCCACAGGACGGTAATGTTGTTTTTCTCCTTTATGCAAAGAAAACCTTGCAGGTAAAAAGCCAGAAGCAGGCTTTCTTATAAGTTTATTTTAACTAAATGAATTAAATACATCTAAGACATTACAATGCACCCGTGACACTAACAGGTGAGCTGCAGAATTTTCCATTAAGTCCACAAAGAGGAACCACAGAATGATTTGAATTTTGGAATTAAACTCATTCACAACCTGAATAACTTTGATTTCCATTACTTATAATAGTGTTTATTAGATTTTCTTTATTTGTCACATAGCTGGGTGTTTAGTTCTAATTGATTGGAATAAAAGAAACTAAAATGAACTTTTTCCTTTCAGTGAGTAAATGCTAATAAGATTTCAAACCAAAATCCGGTCCTCTCTAATAGTAAACTCAAACATGCATGATTGGCTCTGTCCACATGAAAGCAGCTTTCTGTGACTTACACAGAACATCCACAGAAACACGCTGGAGAGATGTTCAAAACCCGACAACAAAATAAAATAAGAACAAACATTTCTATAAAATTACATTAACAGACAGCTGAAGTGCAGTTTGAGTTTCTTCTTGCTCTTGCTGCACTGAGAGAATTAGCTCGCACTACTACGATGTGGACTATTAATAACTTTCTGTACTGACCCATTTCCTGTGATGACAGCCTAACACAGAGGTGTCCGAAGTGCAGCCCGCGGACTATTTGTGACCTGCTGAAGGAGTTTCTGCAGCCTGTGACTGCAATTCAAGAATGGTACAGTCTTGGCCCACCAGCACAGATGGATTGTTTCATGTATTCTTAAAATGATAAAGGTTATGTATCAAGAATTACCCATATCCTGTTCTAAGCTACTTAACGAAATTTGTTGAAAGTTATTTGCCTTTCAGGCTCCACAATGACTCAGTTGGTAGCAACGTTACAGTTGCAGAAAGAAGGTTCTGGGTCCAAATCCCAGCCTGTGTTTCTGCATTGAGTTTCATGCATGTTGGGATTTCTGTGGGTTCTCCAGTTTCTTCTCACAGTCCAAACACACAGCTCTTAGATTAATTGGTTTTTCAATACATTGAGCTTATTTTCTTAAAATGTTGCTTGTTTAGTTTAATGTTTATTGTCATGGTGGCGTACATAAACTGACTTCAATGATGTGTTTCCATCTCATAATTTTCTTTTAGGAATAAGAAGCTGTTATTTGTCTTATAAGATTTTCTATCATTATTAGCTTTGATTTTACCATCTCAACAGGAAAAGGGTCAGAGATGCTTCCTATTAAGCCTATTAAACTATAAGGCACATCTTCTTATGCATCTGGTACTAAAATCTTGATGAGTTTATTGTTGGCATCTATTAATATGTAATCAGTCTGTGTGACATGGTGTTTTCACATGGTTTTGTATTTATTGATATAAACATGAGGAAAAACCAATTCAGCTGACCATAAGCCTTTAAATATTGAAGGCATAGTAAAACGTTTCACAGTTCAAAAGATAAATGTAAGGTACAAAGGGATCTTGTCCTCTTTTGAATCTCTCGGATCTTAACTCTCTGAGCATGAGATCAGCTCTCCAGACTTTATCTTAACCAGGCGATGAAGTGGAAAACATGAGCTTAATCTCTCACTTCTCTTTGTTTGAATTTTATGATTTACTGTTTCTTGAAAAGTTCCCAAAGTGAACTAAATCATCATTAACCCAACATCGAACAACAGTTAATCCTCTAATGTTCTACGAACGGCAGAAGAAAATATACTGCCTTCAGCAACACAGAGTGCAGCTGAAGTTAAATGTAAAAATGGTGATTATGCAGGCATTAGTTGTAACTCCTGATGAGTGCGAGGGAGGAGAGCACAGCCGCCACATTAATCTCCCATAAATTAAAATGACACTTGATACAGTCGATTGCGCTTAAATTTTCACCTTCTAAATGTAAAACTGCAAAGCGTGACTTTCAATATGGTAAATCGTGTCGTACGGCATGATAAATGGCTCCATTAGCAATTCATAAACATGCGACGCAGTCAGAGCTGTCGCTTTATCTGGAAGGTGCTGATCAGTATCGTAGTCTGTCGGGAGAAAATGGGGAATATGGAGGGGGCATGATGGGAAAACAAAATAAAATGGACAAATCCCTCGTTAGTCTTAGCACTAAAGGGCATCTGTGTGTACAAACAAAGCAAATAACTACACTATTACAAGTACACAAAACCTTTATGATGAGCCTACATAGGTTTTATAGATTTGTATGCAAATATATATAGATGCACAAACACACACTGCAACCGGCTTGACCTTATCAGTGGAAACATTGGGAAACAAATATTGGAGATTAATGAGGAGATAGAGGGGAAAATGTGTGTGTGAAGAAGAGGAGCAAGTAAATTCAGTTTTGCTGTTCAAGTAGTTTCAGGTCAACAGGAAGGGTTGCCAACTTAAGGATCCTCCGAGGCTGAAGTCAAATGGCAAAAAGTGGAATCTCCTCTCTGAGTCTGGTCAAGTTGAGGAGTCCAAGTGTTTTGTTCACAAATAATGAAGTGATGGAAACATCAATCAGAGTGGTTTCAAAAATGAAGGTGTTGCACCAGTCCATTGTGGTTAATAAACAGGCTTTTTTAACCTCTGATTAGTTTTGCTTGCACTTGACCAATAAAAATAAGTCACAGATCTCCTGATTCAATTGGCCAAGTGTAGTGAACTCAGCCCAGGCTGTGAGTACCAATAAGAAAAAGTGACAGACACACACATCTTTTGTCTTTATAAATGTGGTATTCTGTCTGCACATATATTCCCAACCCTACAATTCATAGGAGAAAACTATACACTCATATCTTCGAGCTGAGGAAAGATGCCAAACACAAACCTCACACCTGAAGCTTTGCACATGGAGAAACATTGGTTTTGTCATCAGAAACATCTAAAGGTCAAAAAGTCCCTTTGCTCCTTTTCATCACACCCAGGTGTTATCATCTTGTTTCGACTTGCTGTATCTAGAGGTTTGCTGCATGGAGCTTCATATCATCTTCATAAACGTCTAGGACTGAAACTGCAAAATGTTTTAAGAGAAAACTAACAAGTACTTAGGCACACATTTCTGCTTAGAGGATTAAAGCCAATTAGAAGTAAAAATCTGCCTTTGATTTGCTTTTGCCTTGATGTTTTTTGGAAGTGTGAGAAGAAAACAATATTGGTGAACTTCCAATATTGTTTTCTTCTCACACTTCCAAAAAAGTAGACTGACTTGTGCAATATTTGTATATAGCTGATAAAACAAGTACTTTAAATGTTTATTAATTCATTCTCAAAGATTGCATGACTAAGATCTCCAAGCACAGTCTCCTGCTGCTGTATAGCTAACATGTTGTGAAGTTGCACAGTTACAGATTAAAATCTGGATACTTTGGTTTGTAACAAATGATATTTGAGGTACTGCCACCTTGAACTATTCTGCCCTGAACTCTGACATGAAGAGGAAATTTTCATCCACACAGTTGCTGCTGCCTGGATATTGTCTCAGTCTCACTCATCAGTGGTTGAACATGAGCAACAGGTACTAAATCAGCTTTCTGAAATTGAGAAAATTATCTTCATCACAGCTTGATATCTAAACATACCGAACTGCTGTGATACGATTAGCTGATTTGCAATATGTGTCAAAATTGACTAAGCATATATGGAAAGTGTAATCTCTGGTCACTCTAGTTAATTTTTAAGGATGTGGGGTTAAAATGCAGTAAAACGTTGAATGTCATCATAATGTGATTTTTTTTTCTTACAAAAACAAAAAGAAATCTAATAATTGGCAGTAAAAATGTATCAGTGATACAAATTATGTCTCATCCAGCTGAAATTCAGTCAGAATCAAACGATGTCTCACTATGTGTCCACAGCTGAAGGATGATGCTGAGCTCTTTCTGTGAGCCTCTGCTGTTCAACAATAGCAGTGATGCTGATGATGCTGTCATAACCATAAATCACAATGCAGATAATTACATTAGATGCTTGTTGACTGATGATGTTGATGATAAAACTGAAAAGTTTAAGTGAGCTACACTTCACAAATGCAGTCCTGACTTTATGATGGATGCTGCGGTGAGGCTGTATGGTTTTACCCATATCAACAATGCTTGTTTTTTGTCTCTCTACATTAATTTGTTCTTTAATTAGTGTTATTAATGACTTTTATGAAGGTCTTAGCTAACATCAGCCTCGATGGATTTAGCAGAGCTAACACTGAGCCTCAGTGTTTGAGCGATTTGTCCTAACTATGCTAAATATTGATGGAGGCAACACTCTCTGGCGTTATGAGAGCCAGAGCGTGTTGAACATTTTTGGCCTGTAAACGTCTTCAGTTTTGACCTTTAGCTGCATACCTCCATCTTGACAAGCCAGCAGCTTTTTAAATGCCAGCATACAGCTCCAACATGTGTCTCTCATAACAGTTTCATGAAAGCCAAACAAGGTGATATCTGAGGGGTAACATTTCAGGAAATATGACAAAAATCAGGATGAAGATTGTGCAAGATCACAGGCTGGTTACTCTGAAGGCACATCAGTCATGGCAGCGAGAAAACGCATTAGATGTTCAGATGAAGGAAATCAACAGGGGTGGGTAGAGTAACCAAAAACTATATGCAAGTAAGAGCAGCACTACTTCAGTATATTTTTACTGAAGTAGATAAAAACATCTCATCATATTTAGAAATGTCATCTGACAAATATATATATATATATATATATATATATATATATATATATATATATATATATATATATTAACATCTGGTGTTTGATAGAGTGAGAGAGAGAAATTTGCATAAAAAATGTAATTACAAACAAATAAATTGAGGGACAAGAAAAACAAGAAAAAGGAGAGTCACAACATATTAACATTCAGTGTGAAAGGAAAGTAAACGATCAAGTGTTTTACTAACAACCCAGATATTAAACATAAGAGTAGAAGAACAGATATGTTAAAAGGAGTTAGTATTTTTAAGCATAGTCAAAGGGTTTTTTGGATGTTGTGTTTGGGTTGGGGGTGTTACTCCAGTGTGTCATCTGCTGATGTCCCTTCTGGCTGTCCTAGTTGTCCTTACAGAAGGTCATTAGTCTGCAGGCAAACACTGCACTGTGTGTTATGTAAACAGCTTCTAAATATGACCAAAAATGTCTCTTATTGATTTATATTTTGCATGAAATTAAACTGATGAGACTTTCTATTTGAAGTTACCAGCAAATGAGCTAATGAGGTTACTTTTCAGTGCAACAGTTCTACAAATTTTATCAGGCCGATGTATCAGTCAAAATGAGCAACAGCTAAATGTTTGAGACTTTGACTCTAATTCCTATTCCAGCAGGAGACTGATCATAAACACCCATTTTAAACTGATTTTTGCATAAAGCAATAAGCCTCACATAATGTTTCTGGAACAAGATGCATTAAAGCTTTAAAATCAGAAAAGAAGGTGGTTAAAATATGTACATACATGACTCAGCTTCAACGGATGTCCAGGGAATTTACCTGAGTTAGTCTCTTTAAACATTTTTTGTATTCTTATAAAATAAAGGATACCAATAAGATGAAACAATGAGCAAAGCAAAGTTTAACGGTTCAAGGCAGATGCGAAGAAAGTCATAATATTCATATTATTCATATTTAGGATTTAATATGAACAAAACTCTACAATTTTAAGCAAAAAATTAAATTTTCAGCTTTGTAAAAACAAAATGTGCAGACATCCAGATGTTTGTAATGCTAAATGTGTGTGAAACATGAAGCTATGCTATTCCACTTCGTTAACCGAATTACACCTATTAAAATGAATTGTAGCATAATTATAATAATCAAACAATTAGATTCAGCTGAGATTAAATCAAGCACACTTCTCTGAGCGATTATCCGGTTATCTTGTTGGAATCACTGAGGTCAAACTGTTGATTAATGAGAGTTAGTCGAGATGGGCAGTGATTATTTGCAGATATAATATATAATATTTGCAGATATATAAGAGCGCCAGTGTAGACGGCCTGAAAAAATGGTTACCAATTATTAATGATCAGATAAAACCGAGCAAGTCAATGTCAATCATGTAGACGACATCAGACTCATAATGTATCAGATTCTATTTTAACACAACAACAAATTAGGTGGATCAGAGATTATCTTGTGCCAGCGTGACAAATCCAAGTTTAATCCTCTTTAGGATGATCACAAAAGTGATAGAATCGAGCTCTTCCAGAAAACTAATTTCTGTTGTTCAGCGCTGAGCTCGGCGAGGCGCAGACGACACAATGAAGCATAAGCTCCGTGTGAAATGGCTCTCAAATTAGCATCGAACAAACACAGTGTTGGTGCAATGACAGCCGGATCTGATTAGTCACAGATCGGGATTACAGCTGCGTGTCCTGGACACAAAGGGAATGTCCGCAGGACGTGAAGCGTGGGACAGCACTTCAGGCTGAATAGTGCTGACACTGTGACAGCGTGACGGAGTGGGGGGTTCAGCCTTTCTTCCACCAGAGCATGACTGGTTTCGAGTTCATTCAGGTTTTAGTTGCAAAGCATTGAGTGCTGAGGGGGAAAGTTCCTACAGGATCATGAACAACAGAAGACGGGGAAGGTAAAGGACTTTCAGATCTACAACAACAGAACTGAGATGAGTCAGTTTGGAGTCGTCGTTTTGTTTTGCCATGTTTTCGCTTCTACATCCAACAAAACGCCTCCAGTGCTATGAGATTACTTTGATCCAAAATAAATTGTGAGATATGTTTGGGAGCTGGCTTCTTTTCACTTTAGGATTCCTTACAAAAGGTTTGATGTTAGGTTTTTGTTGCAGCTAGAGAGAATGATGCAAGAATTTAACTCGCACTGTGGCTGCAACCAAGAGTAAAAAGTACAGAGAGCGAGCATGACAAAAGAAAAAAATGGACTGGTCAGAGTCTGAAATTATTTAAATTAACCTCATATAAACAAAAGCGCACCATATATTCTGCACTTTCTTTACAGAGATGAACCCAAAATGGCTCTCAATTGAAAAAGCTGTGTTGACAATTTAAAAACAACCTTGTCGCTTTCAGGATTTAAAAGAGAAGGCAGGCGGTGGGCGCTGCTGATCGACAGCATCAATGGCCTCAGAGAAGCAGATGTTGCTGCCCATTAATCTGTGGAAACCATTTAAAAAACCATTTCCAACGACTGGAACTCCATCATGCAATAGAGGAGATTTGGGCTGTTTTCACACCTGATAGTCCGAAAGACTATCAGGTGTGCTAAAAATACAGCAAATTTAAACATCTGCTGTATTTTTAGCTGGTGCTTTTTGCTTTCACACTGCGCTGTATCAAACAATCCAAACTAACTGAAAAAACTGTTCACTCTGTCGCCTGTGGTGGCGCTGTACCAAGAACTGCAGAAGAAAACATGAGCGCAACTTTGTTCTTGAAATGTTAATGAAATAATGTTTTTTTTAGTTAAAATGCTTGATAATATGTGACTCTGAAAATAACAGGATAACAGGACAGTTAAATGTCCAGTTTTAATCTAAACGAGTGGCAAAACCGCTACATTTTAAACTTCTATTTCTAGTTTTCTTTCAAACCTTATTAAATGCAGCATAACATCTTTGTGGTGATAAATATAAATAACTCAGTTATGGATACATCCAGCCCTTACAAGAAAGGTTTTACTAGAACAAGCTGAGTTTTTGGAGAGGAAAATCTTGATTATAAAATGCTTGTTGTGGTGTCTCATTCCTGCCGTATTAATTTCTCCTTTCTCTGCTACTCAACAGACTTGATGTTCACTGGGTCACAGAGCCAAACATCTGCCAGGTGTCTTCCATTTGCATAATTACTTCGCTCAACCGATCCAACTGGTGCCTTTTAAAAGCCTGCCTGCTTTGCTTTTGCTGTGAGCACCATGCAAACATATCAGTTTGCTGAATATTCCTCCCACCTCTCAGACCGACTGCACTGCAAGTAAATGAGAGGAAACGAAATGAAAGCTCCTAACTGTGGATGTTTAACTCACCAGGTGCACAAAGCTGCAGGAACCTGTGAGTCGTTGATGGACCTGGGTTGTGTGATGTGTTTAACTTTAATTTCTCACCTCAACACACAACCCTGTTCAGTGTATGAATAAATATTCTATAATATATTCAAAACAGCTGAGTCTGTGCTGCAGATACCATTTGTCTTTTAATACAATACCACAAAATACAATCATATGTTCTTTTAACCCTTAAGAGAACAATGAAACTATTGAGGTCTTTATAATACCTTAATATTCCACCAACTCTCTATAAGACATTATATAAATACATTTTTAGACATTGTAAGTGGGATTTTTTCAGCTTTTTCCCAGCAAACCAGATATTTGTAGTGGTGCCTATTACAAACATTGAAATGGAAGGAGCTTATAAAAGTTTTCTATATATATATATATATATAAAAACTTCTCTTATTTCATGATCATTCCTTGGCTTAACCGCAGACTCACATCCACCTTCTGTGAATGACTACAAAAAACATATTTACTGATCAAAATGTTATTGTATTTAACTCATCCAGACCAGTCGAAATGCTTTACAGCAGGATCATATTCTGAACAACCTCAGGTCCTGGCCAGCAGCTCAGGATGCAAATCTGGTTTAGTGCCTGCAAAAGGTACATTGACATGTACGAAAGAGGAAAGCTGGAATCCAACCCCAAACTCTCCACGTATCTGGATGACTAATCCCCCCACTGAGCCATAGCAGCTCTGGCTGACACTCTGAACTTTCTAATGAGAAAGCAGTTTTAAGTCAATAAAAGTTTGTCAAGTGTAACTTTTTTGCAATTTGATAATTAAACAGGTAAAAAATACAAAATCTTCCATTTGTGTTTCTACCCATTCAGAAACAGTGAGGAAAACAACTGGACTTTTATTTAAACAATTAACATATCCGGATAAGTTTGGAGGAAGAAATTAGAACAGTGGGGAGTATATTTTTTTCCATCTCCAAACTTTATTTTATTATTTAGCTGTTCAATCCTTCATCCATTCATTCCTCCTTTTCTTTCATCCTCTGCTTACCCGTCTATGCAATAATCTGATCATCCATTTACTGATCATATGGGGTATATTTGACCATCAACCCAGCTATTCCTCTGTCATCCATCCATCCATCCATCAAACCAAATAAGTACTTAGTCTACAGATATTAATTTTGCATTTAGCTACTTTTAAATAACTTATTTATGTTATTAATTGCTGTTTAAGTTAATGTCATAGAAAGTACTGTTATATGTTTTAACAATATTATACTTCACAAGATTATATTGTTTTTGTATATTTATTATGAATGGATTTAATTCTAATGTTTTCTAAAATATACATATATCAGCAGCGTTTTCTTGCTAATCTCGATCATTGCATTCCTTAATTCCATAATACATTGATTTACTTCAATTTAAATTCTTAGTTATTTTGTTATCTATAAAATTATCATTTCTAATCATGTTTACTTAATTTATTGCACCTTTTATTCACACAATAAAATTACCATTTTGACCACTTTATTTTCATTTTGACCATTATATAGTGGGAGTCTCTGGTGGTTAAATGTTTGTCCCACTTTGGGTTTCACTTGGCTGTATGAAACGTTCTCTATAAATAGGTTTGATTGATCTGCATTTTATTCTTATGTCTGGCCTGCAAATGAAAGAAGTGGAAATGTTTCCCATATAACAGCAGTCCAGCAGTTTCCTGTGGCGTTATTAAAGATTTAAAGGATTTTTGTAGCTTACACAAACACAGTTTAGCTTGAATGGTTTCCAGAAGCTGAAACAAGCGTTGGTGAATTTTAGCTGCTGGATTTCCAAAGTCTCTTCAGCAGCTTATGTTGATAATCCCCCACCCCCGGCCCAGCAGCTTCTTCTTTGTGTTTTCAATGATCAAACCTCGGATTTGCTTTAATTATTTCAGATCAATGCTGGCCGAGGCAACTGTGGAGACCTGTGGCCAGTGCTGAGACAGCACAGGAGCAGGAAAAACAGCTGAGTCGTCTAGTGCCAGAGTCTCAGAGAGCAAGAGCTACAGAGAGATGTGGGCAAATGCAACACTCCAATTATTAGTCCTAAGTGTTCCTCATTATGCTCTTAAAGCCTCTGAAGACTTGAAATCCTAATTGATCCCATCCTGGCATTTTGTAACACATCCCTGGCATTAACAGATACTTCGGCTGCCTCTTACAAAACACTGCAAACACCAAAAGGCTTCAACTTGCATCATATTTACTACTGCTACATCCATTATTTGGACTTTTAAAAGCCATGTTTGACCCATTCATTGAATATCTCCAGTTTAAATAATGATTCACATTTTTGTTTTGTGTTTATTTGCTACAAAGGTTTATTTTAGTCCATGTTTTCTGCTCTCGTGATGAGTCAACACTCCGACATATTGCAAACAGAGCAGTTTTCAGGTTTGTCATCCAGGCTGAGAAAAGAGAAGAGAAAACGAAAACCTTTTTTTACAGATGTGTTCTGTTGATTTATGAAAAACATTCATAAGTAAGGTTCACATTTGTGCACATTTTTTTCAATGCAGAAAAGAGTTACAGTTTTGTGTCATATGAAAATACAGATGTAGGTAAAATAAGATACACTTTCTGTCAGTTTGAAGGTATAAATCTGGTTATAAATGTGACTCAAATTTTAGTATGTGTGACAAACTAAGCACAGATTCGACCACCTCATTGCTTGCAAAGGAAGGAAATGTTTAAGAACATTTTAATGTAACCTCTAACTAGTTTCTACAAAATACACACAGTCCTTACATTTAATAAGGTCATGTTTTCCTACTATTATAAATGACTTTCAACAGGCTTGGATAATCTATCAATCCACTTGATTATTTTTTGTTCTCCCGTCAAAATATGGCAATGTAGAATCTGATGCTTAAAATAGTGATTGATGTGTGTGTAGGTGTGTGTGTGTGTGCATGTGTGTGATACTCAGATTTCTGCAGTGTTACCTTTCAGCTCCTTCAGGGTAATTTTGGCCTCTTGATTAATGCACTCGTTTTTTGGTTAATTTAAGTAATCTGCCCTTTCGTAACAGTTTTGTCAAGATGCCCTGCTCTGTCCTCTTTCTAATAATAAATTTAATGGGTTTTTTCGGGCACCGTCTGACTTTTTCACATTTTTTTTATTACCCAGTCATCGTCTTTGCTCTTTGAACTTTGTTCTTTTCCTTTTTGAATTGCTTCTTACAATTCAACATCGTTTTTGCTTGCTTCCAAATCTGACAGCTGACATCCTTTGACACCTAAGTTAAACACATCCAAAGATAAAATAATGTTTTAATTTGATTCAACTCAGCTTAATTATATGGCCCTGACTCACAACAAATATCTCTTCTCAGAACAGGTAGATCCATCTTATTTACAGAATTACTGTTAATTAATTCTAACCACATAAATAAATAAATCAAAGCCCATTACACTGATATTCTTTCACTTGACCAAATCAAAGGAGTTTTTATTGAATTATTAAATTATCACAATTTAAATTGCATACTGCAATGTAACTGCATAACCAATGATGCACTTGGAATGTAAAATGTGTCTGGACAGTAGGAAATTTTGAAAACTTGATCAGTGTAAATGAAAACATGATGCTGTAACAGCTACTCCATTTTCAGTGTCCTTGAGACTGTGCCTTGAGTTATGTGTACCGGTAGGTCAGCACCACATTCCCATATTAAATGTAGCATTTTAAATCATGCCACATCTCTCCTGGACCTTGTGAGAAAGCAGCAACACGCTAGAAAAAATATCCCAATGAAAGTACAGAGCTATATCGTCCAGATTGGAAGTAGCTCTGATTTGAGACGAGTGCATCAAATTCTGCTTTGTGGGGTTTCATGTCATGGATGCGCTGCAAGTGCTGACACTGTGCTGCCCTCAGAACCTACATGAGACTAAAATAAACCCAAACAAGATTGCTACAGAGGTTCTGTGCAAGCTAAAAAGCCTTGGAGGAACTGAATCTCTTCTGAAGGGGAGCTATATTCCAAATATTTACCTCAAAACTTCGCTAAACGTGTGCAGATGATCAATGTTCTGGCTGAGTTTTACATCAGAAATTGGTCTTAGAGTTTGTTAGAGCATCAACATATTCACAAGCAACAATGTTTGCAATCTCTCTAACCCAAGTGCTTAGAAAAGGTTTTAATTGTGCTTCTCACAGACAAGAAGGCAGCAAAGTTTAAGAGGACGTATTACAAAGACTGTAATTTATGTATGAAGATTATAAAGTGGCAATTCAACTTCATTAAAAACCTTAACAAAGTTGTGGTTTAAATCCCAGGCATTTCAGACAGCTATGTGTAAAAGCCTAAAATTACTACAATCCTTGAAATTTAATTTTACCAACAAATGTCTTCTTACTGGAAATGATATAACACTTTTGGAGAGTCCAAGATTTATTCTTTTAGATAGAGAATCTGAGGTGGGAGCTAAAGGTTAGGGTGATGGCAAAGAGGTTTTCCCACCTCAGAAACTTTGGGCTCATCACTAAAGATAAACTGTGCAAACCACCATGAATCTAAAAATCAAAAAATGTTTTGAATATTGAGGTGGCATAAATAATTTTTGACATACTATGTTCTAAAACAATTTACAAATACAAACCGATTGAAAATTGATAGATTTAACATTGCTTTATTATCGCTGAAACATACCTGACTCATTTCCTGTCAGAAAACAAACTTCTTAATTTAATAAAACTAATTTTAAATCTAAATCTGAAAGGCGTGTGAATAACATTTTACATAACTGTGCTGCTTCCTTTGCATCTGACCGCATTTTTAGTATTTTTTTATGATTATTTGCTAATCATGTCACACAGAATCCACATACTGTGCATAATCCCATATATTACTACATGTTTAGATCAATGAAACCTTGAGCAGTAGTTTAGAGGAATCTTCTCCTCTCTGATTCCTGTGCTGCTTCTAACATTTCAGCTTGGTCACAGCTCAGAGAGGTCATTGATAGTATACTTTGCTACTTAAGGTGCAAATGTGTCACAGTCTCCTAATCAATAAAGTTTCATCATATATCAGGTTTTGGAAATGAACCTGCCTAGAAGTTAATTATTGTTGAGGTGGCAGCAAACTTCTCAGAGCAGTCGATTGTTTTTCATTACAGAACTTGGGGGTTGAAATTGATCACAGAAAAAGAATGTATATACAGCGTATGTTATGATTTGTTATGATGGAGGATGCGGGTGATAAATGTTTGGCCCTGCTGCCGCCGAACAAATGAAACAGCCCGAGGGCAGATTCATAAATAACATGGTTGGTTTAATTTGACTGAACGCAACTCGGATGCGAACTGACATGGGAAGATTTCTGAGAAGGGCAGCCGGCCAGCCGGCCCGTCCTTCAGCGGCACAAATTAAACCCACAGCACATCACAGATGATCGGGTTCTGTGTCTGACTCCTTTGGGTTGAACTGTGGACCCGTAAGTTCACAATCAACTTGACACCTTTTCTGGGATTTAAAAAAGGTGGATAAATGTGATAGTGCAGGTTAAACCATCCTGCAAACAAAAGGCTGTCATATTAATATTAATAGTCAATCATTAATATTTCTGATGGTTTTTACACAGAGAACTTCATAAATCATGGTACAGTAAAAGAAAAAAGATGAACATGCTTTTTTGATGTTTATCTTACAAGTTCATAAAAAAGTAATTATAATATTTATTAAAAACAAATGTAGTAAATGGAAATGCTGAATTTGATGAGCTTAACTTTAAAACAATAATTATCTGACCTTATAAACATCAAAATTCATGTAAACCCTCCACTACAATACTGACAGACAGAGGAATCGAACCAATGACTGCCAGCTATGGACGGGTCTTACAGCTGCAACACTACATACTACATACAACAATTACATTTTCATTGACCACATAAATGCACAATTTGACATTTTGAAAATAAATTTGTGTAATGGAAACACACCAATTTTAAAAAAACTAGTTTTTTGCTAAGTTTTTGCAATAGGATGAGGTTGTTTTAGTGGTCATATTGAAATTGGTTTATTTCACAAATAAACCAATTTGTGGTTTATTTGGAAACATTTTTTTTCACACCACACAAGTCACATGAGCAACAACTGAATGTTGACACAAAACATGAAGAAGACAACAGAAAAGTTGGAGGATGATGGTGCAACATGAATTTTTAAAAATCATTTTTAATTACTTATTGCATGAACAAACCTATTCGCACTTGATTATAATTCTGTTTCTTCTGAAAACACAGCAATTGCAGAACACAGACATTGTTTTGCAATTATGATAAAAACTGATGATCCGGTTCTATTTTAAATCATCCTAATGTATGATTTAAGCTTAATGATCTGTGTTCTCCTAAAGACGTAGAGCAAGAAATGTGACATCAAAAAGACAAATTCTCAGCATCTTTGGCCAGAGTAACTATCTGTTCACATGAATAATGTTGAAAAAAAATATCACCATAAAACTAAATGTGTATCAAAGTATTTGAGAGTTAAATTTGAGCCCATCTGTCCAACAAAGTAGCTCTTAATAGTCGATAAAAGGCAAAGTGAGTCCATATCATCAGCTCTCCACACCCAGGCTTGACCCTGGATATAAGGTGCTACTTGGTTTTCTTGAACATTGTGCTCTACATTTAATCAAACATCTCTACTTATGTTTCATTTGTCCACACCTGCCTTTTTTAATAGAGAAGTATTTTCTGCTTCAAAACAAATCTTTTTTTTCCAATTATCCTGTCATGAACTTTACATTTAAATTGCTAACTGAAACCTCGTCGAAGATGGAGCTGTCATGTTTTTGACATTTCTCCCAGAATTGTCTATGGTGAAAAATATTTCTCATTACATAGGTTTCACTAATAGGACAGAAATCCTTTAGCCTGGACATTGTAATAACACAAATCTGGGATCCCATTAATGATGATCAATTAATCAATCACCTAGCTGCTCCTTTGCACTTTTAAATCCAAAGATGGCAACAATGTAGTACTTAATGTTTCACATCACCTTTTCAATTTGGGTTTATCTTTGTTTATTAAATAATGACAATGTGGAATATTTTACATTTCTCCTCTTTTATATCAGACGTAAATCATACAGCACATTTCTATTATGCCATGGCATATGAAACCTTTAAACATATGGGAGGGTGTATTTTCGTTTTACTGACTGTTGACTTATTCCCTCCTCAGAATAGCAGCATCTGTTTCCCCTCCTAAGAGGATATTATGTCTTTTTGATGTAAAGTTTAACTTTCTAATCTTGCTGAACCAAAGCAAAGTCAAATGTTGGAGATGCCTCATCTAAACAATGCTGAATTTTAACTTTCAATAAGAAATCCTTTCAGTCTGACAGACAATAATCAGAGTGGCACAGAACTGAAGCCTTTTAGTTGAAGCGAGCAGACAAGCCTCGTCTTCAACAATTTGAAAGTGCAAATTTGTTCTTTCGTTCCTGACATTAAAGCAGAAAGTCATTATTAAAACTACTTTCAGCTGACTATGTTTTTATTGAATACAACTCTGTCAAATCTGTTTCTCCCCGACTCTTCTTAAAGATTCAAATCTGCCAAAAAACACCCAGCACATAATAAATATTCAAGGAAAATGTTTGCAATGACTGTAAAATTTAGCTGTTTCACTAATTTTATTACTTTGTCATTTATTTGTATAAAAGGCAACCTCTAAACAAGATTAAAAATGCTATAAAAACTTAAACTAATTAAATTTTACTTTTGCAAAAGTGAAAAGCTGTCTGATTATAGAAAGTATGACACTAAACCAACTGTGACGGTATTAAGCTTTAAGCTTTCAGAAAAAAGAAACTCCAGAGTTTTTTAAAAGCCGGACACACAATCAGAAAGAGGCTCATACTTCCCCTGACTAAAGTTTTCACCTGACAGCTAAAGTTGTATTTTCTGTGTATCAAACTGTCTCATCTTTATTGCATTTCATAGATTCAAATATAGGAAGGGAAACAACATGTGTCATTGTGACAGGCTCCTGTTAAGAAAGCGCCTACAGGTCCAATTTAAAGAGTTATTGGATTTTTTTATTTATTTATTTTTTTCAAAACAGTCAGAAGTATCTGAAAATGGTCAGGTAGGAGTCTGGACAGCACAGGAAAAGTGAAGACTTGGCTCTTAACTCTCAAGGTAGGGTGCTGGTCTGTTAGATGAATCACCACATAAATCACCGTCTTAATTAAATTTCCAGTCTGAGACTTTGCCATCACCACATTCCTTTTGGTTGGCCATTGTATCATGCATCCATGCCCAGTTTCAGTGTTACAAATGTAACATCATCACTCACTAGCATTTTTCAGCCATGTTCTTGGCTGCTTGATGCTAGCTTTTTTTTTCCTCCCTCATTTTTAGCACATTTTTTTCAATTTCAGACATGGGCAAGTATAATTTTTGCAATCTTCAAGCATGAACAAAGTTGTGAGAATAAATGTCTTGAAAAATGATGATATATTAGAGAAAAAAGCAGCCACATTTTTGTGGTTTTTGTTCCAATGGGAAATGTTTATCTGCCTTTTCTTGAACATAAAAAAACAGTTGTTCTGTCTCTTCATTGAAATAAAGGCAGACATGTAACGTGCCTGTAAATACAGATGACAGCCAACACTGAGCCACAACCCTAATGAATGCCAAAGCTAAAAGTAAAGTCTAACTCCAGGTAACGTGACATTCCAGTAAGCTGTTCTGTCACAGCTCTGCTTTTACATCACTGTGAAGCCTAACCTTTCCATTAAACCAAAGGAAAAAAAATCTGTCCATTTCTTTTAATATTTCTTGAGCCAAACCAGGATAAGGACTTTGTTTAATATTAATGCCTTACAATGTTTAACACAAAGGAATTCTTAGTGAAAAGTAATCTATAAATTACCTTACTTAAAACCACAATTTTGAATGGAGTAGAATTTAATTTGTGCTTTAACATGATAGGAGCCCACATTATGAAGAGAGGAAGTTTTCACTTGCAGCTGCTTCTGCAAGGCCAAATCAAGGAGAGTTTAAAGACCTGAGGCGTAGATGAATATTCACTCTGCTTCAAGAAATTTATGGAATGTCCCTGAAGAAATACATAGATTTCACACTTCAACAATTATTTGATAGCATTAAACATAAAGAATGGTGAAGGCAAAACTCATGAATATTTCAGTCTGTGGTGCAAGCCGTTTAAATCGCACGTTTATCTGTTTCCACTTGACAAAGTAAAGAGTCTTATTGAATATAGATATCAATAGAGGAAAAGGTCACTCTCTGCACTTTTTGTTTAGCATAAAGATGAATAGTTTGCATACTGGGAGCCGTTGCCTGCTTTAGAGTACAGTAACGATCTGTGCAAGCACCCAGAAAGGAGAGAGGTGATCAATCTGCCTTATCACGGGGAGGAGGATGAGGAATGAGCAGAGCGCCTGATCAAATGGAGAAACGATCATCGGATTTTCCTTTCAAAGGAGAAGCCGAGTTCTCAAAACCTGGTGATGCTCTGTGATGCAACAAATCAGATATAGTTAAATTTTTTAATGACTGAGAAAATGTAAAGATCTCCATTTATCGCTTTTCATATCTGCTCAAAGATGATGAAGCCATACAATGTAGTTTCCCTGCAGAATGATAAAACATAGTTATGCGGGATTTGTAGGAGCTACTTTTTTACTTGTAACTAAATTTTGGATTTCTGCAAGTATAAAAAAATTGCCCTTTCAACAACAATGACCTCTTGCCGCAGCAATAACATTGGCTGTTTGCTGGCCTGACAATCATTTTGTCAGTCCTGATTTATTGGCAGTCCCAGGAGGTCATGACAGGTACGTTGGCATTCCAGACACATTTGATTCATCATTCATGGGTAAAAAGTTGATAAAAGTAGACGATGCAACTCAGGGTTAAGCAAAGTGTCAATAGTGGTTTCTGCTCTGAAAAGTTTGAATTTGAAATTCAGCCACATGATTAGATTGTTACCTAGTGCAGCCAGTAATAGTAAAACACAAGACAAATAATAAAAACTTAGTTCAAAACCTGCATGTGTTGTAGCAACAAGGGGACAGTAATTATTTGGTGCCCCAATCAAACAAAACAGCAAAACACTCTAATGAAATTACTCAGATAAATGTTGAAGTATTTACATCAAATCTTCCTGTGACCATTGTGAAAGATGGTCACATATGCTTATTTTTAATCACATTGCAGTAATCAGACTGGTTACTGAAACAGTGCAGTCATAGGTCTCATTAAAACTAGGAAAATAGAACAGTTCTGGTCTGCTCTGCATCCCCAGAACCAGAACCAAACATGGAGAAGCAGCATTCAGCTTCTATGCATCACAAATCTGGAATAAACTTCCAGAAAACTGCAAAGCAGCTGAAACACTGATTTCCTGTAAACCAAGGGGGAAAAAAACCACCTGCTTAGAATTGCTTTTGACTCATGATAACTGGAACATTGATCAACATATTTGGTTGAATAATGATTTTGACAAACATTGTGTTTGGCCAAATACAATGTTTGCTGCTCATTTCACAACTGGTGTTTCTTAATATTTTTATGTTTTTACAAAATCCTTATATTTTTCTTGTGTAGAGCACTTTGAAATGCCTTGTTGCTGAAATGTGAAATTTACAAATACACTTTGATTTGATTTTAATTTAGATACCTGGAACCATAAAAATCCATTTTATGATAGTTAGTCTATACTTTGTGTTATGGATACCATAGATATTCTCTCTGAGTGAATGGACTGGAAATTGGTTGGGAAATTGGTTGGCAAACAGATGAGAGTAATGAAAGCACAAAATGCACCAGGACATACTATCAAGCAACCGTGAACATATTAAAACAAATGAAATTGTGACAAAACAATAATGTTGACAGCACTATTTTTGAGAGCCACAGCAAAACACAGCATCCAGAGATTACAAAATCTTCATAACAACTATTACAGGCTATTTGTCTGCCAGGAAATGAGAAGAAAAAGCAATTTGTCCCTTAACAACACAAACAAACTGCATATATTTAAAGCTGGCTAATTCCTGTTGCTATTTTAACTGAAACTGTGTGCTTTACTCTGATTCAGCTAAGATGGTGGTTTTGAGCAACAAACACGATTTGGTGTAAAACAAAGGAAGAAAACTTGTAAGTGTAAGTGCACCAAATGGTCAATGTTGGGTACGGGGGAGGAACTGCAATGCTGTGGGCCTGTGGACTAAAACACAACAATAAATGTGCTAAAAATCAGGCAATGAAATGAAAAAAAAATGAAGCTGTAAATTTTCTTTTTTCAGAATCAGTCTGAAAACATGCAGACTGTCTTTTCTACAAATGTTTCACTGAACACGGAAGAAGAAGGCTAAATTCAAACATCCTCTGTAAAGCTCTTTCTAGTGAGTCATTGTTTTATGCCTTTTTTTGAAAGAATTTCTGTACTAAATTCTGGTATGTCATAAAATGTTCATTTGAGGTGAACATTTGCATCTAAATTCCAAACTCTCTTCTGTTTTAATGAGTAAAAAAAAAAGCACAGACATAGAGAGGGAGGAAAAAGAGAGCGATGTTTAAGCATTTAATGCGTATTCATCAGGTCTGGCCTCAGTCACTGACGGACTAATCGATGTTTAGTAATAAGGCAGAATGGGGAATGAGGTGTAAGGGGTCTGGGTTAGGATGGAGGGGAAAGAGATATCAATTAGGCAGAAAACTGCAGAGTCCAGAGCCGAGAAGCTGAGACAGCAATATACCTGACGGTGGTTCATTACTAATCAGTGTGTACGCTGAATGCAGAACTCCTGCAGATCACTAAAATACCCCCTGTTCCTGCTGTAAATGGCTGCCTAATTCCATAAAATGAGGAAGTCTGCAGCTTGTGGAAAAATGCTTCTAATAGTTTTTATAATGAGATACCTCAGAGGCTGTGCAGCGAGAATAAATCCACGTGATGCAATGAACTGAAAAATGTGCGTTATACCTGCAGGTCAAATTCAAAACAGCTCTATATCATCAGCAAATGATATTATGAAGGTAAGCAGGGTTATGCTGGGATTCTTAGTCTTAAATGTACGAGCAGCACAATGCAGAAATATTAAAAGTACCTTTAAATGTTGTACACTTCCTTTAGATTGACTTATTCATAATATTCGATTACTTTTAACTACCGTAGATTAGTTTGCTACATATCAACTTCAATTTTATTACAATTTGTCAAACATTTGTTGATTGATAAAACACTTTAAATAGTTTTATGCAGTTCATGATGGAAATTTCCTCCAAATAGAGTTAGCCAAATTTATTGGAAATCCTTTAAAAATGTCTCTAAAGGAACAAAATGAATAAAGCTAATCAGTCACCAAGAAAATCCGAGTGAGAATAAAAATTAAAAAGTAGAAAGGAAGTAAAGAAAAACATTTTTAGTTTTTTACTTTAGTGTGATCAGAATGATCAGAGTTTAGTAATGTTTAATATAAGACTCTCTGTTTCCTTGTCTGACTAAAAGTTGTAGCATCCTGATTAATCAACTTGTTTTTTAAGGACTTTCTAGAACAACAAGTTCCATTTTCGCCTTCAGTTTTGATTAAATTAACATTAATTTTATGTTCTTTCTGCCATCAAACTCAATCACTCCCAAATGGACACATTTGTTTATGTCTTAGAAATTTAAGAGATATCAACTAAGCAGCAATTCTTTAGCTGAAAATTAGCTTCTTGTGCACAATTTATTATGAGATCTTATTTCATTTCTCATTTCCAATTGACCATAAAACTGGAAATAGATAAAGAAAACAAAAGTTTAAATTCTTATTTTCTAATACTATTTACAATTGGATACCAAATATACGGGAATCCACCAAAAAAACGGATCCCTCTGTCTGTGTCGTCACAGAGACAAGGGTTGGAGTGATGCAGACCTTTGGATCTTTCTGCTACACTGAGATGAATGATTTGTCTCGCATCATGACATGAAACATTCATTTCTCGGTTGGAAAGACATTGTTTCACTGAGCGGAGCATGAAGACTGACGATTTGCCAATCAGCAGCTGTGGGCAGGATTAAAGCCAAAGTGAGGTGCAGTCAGACTCAGTGCTGAGATGTGACAGTATTTAGTAATTGGAGAGAAAAACCTGAAGAATCTACCCAAAACAGAAATGGTTGATCTCCCACAGGACTGATAACAGAGAATAATGTGTCATGACTTGTGTCTTACAATGCCATGCTGTTCATTGTAGAATAAGTATTCCATTGTAAGTCAAATGCATCTTTAACAAACATATTATAAGACTTTACTAAGAACCTGTTCAGAGGAAAATCTAAAAAACTTCAACTCACAATGGCATGAAGAACAAAGTCCAACTCTATCAAATGCAGACAAATTTAGCTTTAAACTATGTTAATTCCATAAATAAGTTCATATCTACACATGGTCATTAATGTTCTAGTAAATTAGTGTTTTTATTGATTTATTTGAACCATTTTCTGTACTTGATACATGCAGGGTCAAAATGATGCACACACGCCAAAATGATGGCTTAAAAATAAATATGTTTTTAAAACGTTGGGCAGAAAGTCCTAAAATATCTTTTGTCTTCTGGTTAGTAATCATGAGCAAACCCAGCTGGTTCCTTCTTTGGTAGCATAAAAATATATACCAACAACTGGATTGACCAATCATAGACAAAAGGACATTTGATGAAACTCTAGGCTTATGCAAGTTAGTAAGATTTTACAGATCCTTCTTTTAAACAACTACAGACTCCAAGATTCTCACATCAAATAATTAATGTCACCATTTTTCAAACTGTCTGTAAAAAGACCCAATTACCTTAGATGAACAGAAAAAAGTTAAAATCTTTAAAAACAACCCAGCAACAACCAAAGCTCAAGAAATTGTAAACTGCTGCATCACCAGCATCTCTCTCTACAACAAAACCAGTTCAACTCACTATGCACTCAGAAACCAAGACAACAGACACCCTCAAGCTTTACTACAATTTACAGCTGAAAAAAACTCAAATCTTTTCTAGAGTGAGGTTTTAGGATCAGACAACACTGAACATTCTGAAGAGTCATTGTGAGGATTTTAAACCCAAGAACACGGTTAAGCACGGTGTCGGCAGCTGTGGGGCTTTTCTGCTGCAAGTGGTTCTGGTGCCTTTCATTGCATTGATTGAATAATTAATTCTTCAGCTTCTATACATCTAGAAAGGGAAAACAAATACTAGCACAGAGCTGAGTAACGCATGTACTCTGTTCTTCGCTACACAACCTAGATGTGTTCAGGTAGGGTTTGTATGATTTAAACCCTGATTCACACCCTGTCTGAATCCTTGATCATCTACAGCATCAAGGACTTTTCTTAGTCTTACGAATCTGAAGAAAATATGTTCCTCAAATTTTGCCAAACTGTTAATAATGTAGGGATGCAGTAATGTTGGTAGTAAAATTTAGGTTGGAAAATGCAAGTATTTATGTCACCAGAAGTGAAAAAGTTTAGATTCATAGAAATATGTGGGTATAATATTTAATGATTTTTTTCACAATTTAAACTAACCTGAGTTTTAAGTCTGAACTTTGAAGGTTTAGAGAATTCACTGACTTTTCTGTCAATAATTTAGTTGTTCCATCAGTTCAATTGGAAAGTCATTAAATTTGCCAAACTGTTCGGTTTTAATGAGCTGACTCAAAGATTTATTGCATGCTTTATAAAATATTATATTTGTTACAAATTTCACCAGTAAACTAAACCCAGGGAGCAAACTGCAAACCGTCACAGCATCTGAAACAACACAATAATGTGACCTCTGCTTGTTTCCCCTCCAGTACTTGTTTGGGTCTTTAGGGAATTCATACCCTGTTGTAATTTTTTTTCTGGCGTAAGACATAAACAGTCTGCTCTTTCTTATGATTCTCTGTTTCATCTTGCATCTTTTTCTCCACTTTTTCCCATATGTAAATTTCATAACATCAGAGTGATGTAGTTCAAGTGTTTATTTTGGTTAAATTTAATGATCATATCTTAATTGTCATGGAAAACCAAACTTTGGTTTTGCAGAAGTTGTTTGTATAACATGAAGCCAATATACATGTTGCATGCTAAGTTTTTCAAAAACACTTCTTCCTTCCACACAACCTTCTACTCATAGGCTCAAATACAGCTCAGTCTAATTGTATATGATACGAAGTTATTGTTATTTTCAGCAAAACCAAATTGAGTTTTCATTAGCTGCAAACCATAAACAAGAAAATACACAAACTATTTGTTTAAACATGAATAATGAATCTTTGTAAAATGAAAATAACTTTTAAAACTGAATTAGTGATAATATTTTACTGCACTGACATATTCCCACAGAAGAGCAAGTTTTGCAAATTAAAGTCATTGGATCAAACTGCTTGTTTGTGATATCAACCAATGCCAACTCACACATTTAGTTTTGTGATGTGTTCATCTTGGTCATGTAGCGTCATAGGAAAATAAAGAGGAGGAATCACATGAGAGCAACAAACGATTCAGTGATTAACTTCATTGCTGTGTGTGTTTGTGTTTTGATTAAATTTATCCTGCATAATTACAGAAGATTAAAATGTGGAACTAATGCCCCAGACGATATCCAACCACTAGCGGTCGCACTTCCCGCCCAAAAACAAACCCTGTCTGATTTCAATCCAACTTCATCACAGGGAGTGCTTCCCACGGACCCGCATACTTATCAGCCATAACTCACACAACCCACAGGCAACTTTGACAACTTTTCTCCCCCGAATCCCCTCTTCCCCTTTTAACACTTTTGAACGCAACTTTAATTTCCATGCATGTCCCAGACCGCATCGAGGTAATAAAAATGCTAATTTCACTTGCTTTTCATTAAATCCCCAAACAAATTACGCACTCTTGGTTATTTCTTTTCCTTCCCCGCCCATCATGCCGGTTCCATGCCTGTGCTTACCTGAAAAATAAAACCGTTTCCCACAAATAGATCCCCAGCGCGTTCACTCGGCACATTTTTGCCAGTCTCATTTTATTTGGAGGGGGGTTGTGAAGGTGTTAAGACACTCTTCAGAAAAGGCTGAGAAGGAGGTCTCGTGGTGGGGACAGGGGGGGGGCTTGGGTGACGGTTTATGACCTCCAAGGTGAGCCCGGAATGTCCTGCTCCTCTATGGATGCGTGTCCGTTTCAGATCCCGTGTTCTCCTGTGCCGAGCCGCGGGATGCCCATCACTTCACTCTCCATGAAATCATGCCTGTTTCCGCTCTCACTCCTCCAGCGCCGCCGCAACAGAATATCCACCGAATCCAGCCCGACAATGTGTTCAGGACCTCGGACAGAGGCAGCCGGAGGGTCCGTAAGGCGGACGCTCGTCCAGGTTTTGGCTCAAGGGGGAACAACCGGGGACAACGATGGGAAAGAAGGGAAGGGAGGGAGGGGGGGGGGGGTCACTGGTTTCAGAGGACAGCAGCCGCTTGCAGGCTGCTAATACTTAACACAAATACACACAGTGACTCTAAGGTCCGGTCTGTGCGTTCCGCCGCAGATAACAGAGAAATGAGACATATTCCTTCAGTTGCTGTCTGACTGCAGAAACCGGCGTCCGCTCGTCCCTGTAGCGCTCAAACAAATATGAATGTGGTATATTCCCAAAATCCGCACACAGAGGAGAGCTTTCTCTCACATCTGCAGGCTCTGTCTCACATGGATCCCTGGGGCAGCCGGAGCGTCGTTCTGGATCTGTGCGTATCGGCTGCTGTGGGAGTCCCGGCGCTGCTGCTGCTGCTGCTGCAGGTACAACACGTCTGCCTCCTCTTTCTCCCTCTCCTTCTTCACCCCTTCCTCTCGCTGCTGGTTCTCCCTCTTCTCCTCGTACTTATCTCCCAGGGGCGAGCAGTTGTAGTAGTACTTGGCGCTGCAGCAGCTCGGCTCAGCTGCTCCCATTGTCTGGTGGTGGTCAAGTTGGAGACGCGCCGGCGACCGCTGCTGTGCGTCGCATCCGCTCCCACCCGCGCACCGGGCGCGTTAAATCCCAACAAAAGCACAGAGTCCCGCTGTTGAGCAGAGTTTTATAGCAAGATGCAGCCCTGTGTGTCCGAGCGATGTGGACCCTCTTCCATGGCAGGGAGAGGTGACCACTGCCTGGCGCGCACCGACACGCACTCACACACACATATATACAGTACACACACAGCAGTGCCAGCTCCGTGCGCTTCGACACTGTATTTTCCTGCTGCAGTCATTTACCAAACTCCAAAATACGCACCTCCGTGTGGCCAGAGACGCCCACAGGATCCTGCCATTGGTCCTCACGCTGCGGAAGCCTGCAGATGATTGGTCAGGGGAGGTGTCAAAAATGCAGCTGAACGCCAGTTCTGCCTCCAACAGAGATCTCTTGAGAAGCAAAGGAGGGGGGGGGGGGGACAAAGAAGAGGGAAAAGTAAATATCACTGAAATTACAGCTACTGTAATTTTTATATTTAAAACTCTCGGATATTTATTTTGAATTCCGTAATAAGCTAAATACTTCGCTTAATGAGCAAATGGTTGCTGGTTGTGTTCCCATAAACAGATAAATAAAACTTAAGTCAAAAGGTAAATTAAATACGGGTTAATTTTAATTCAAACATTCAAATCTTTACACGCAGAGATAATTTTAAAAGCCTAATTTCTTTTCATTTTGTTTTAAATGAAAACACAAAATTTAGTTTTGAATATTACAACCAAAACAAGTGTTTAAAACAGAGAAATGTTTCGCATTGGCCCAGATAATGACAACAAAAGATCACGGGCATGACATTTGTAATGATGGCAGCAGCTACTTAAATTACCAATATGCACAAAACTGTTGATATTCCGCTAATATCGAAAAACACAATTATGCAATTGTGGTGTTTGCATTAAATAAGAAATGTAATAAAGATCACAAATGTGTTTTTTCACATGACAAGACATTAAAAACATGCCGTGCCACCATCCTCACTTCCTGTCGTTTTTTCTGCCAGTAGTAACATCCGGTTGTTAATCACATGACTTATGCCTTATGCCATACGAAAAAAGTGTTTCCATTGCAGTTTTGTGAAATACACTGATTTTGAAACAGCCGAAAAACAACCTCATCCTAGTATTAAAGACCTTTGTAGAAAAACCTTTTTTCCCTAAACTGGCCAGGTTTCCATTAAGCAAATTTATTCCAATTTGTGGAATTATATGGTCAATAGAAATGCAACTATTGACACGAGTGCAAGGTTTCCACAATCAGCAATAAGTTGAGAAGCCATGTCTTCTGTAAGTTTTTATCTAAGGTGTTTTCTCAAGTCCAGGCAGCCGACCAGGGAACTTCATGCTTCATTCTACTTATAAGCATTGTGGCGATGCTGATCTCATTGCTCAGCAAGACTTGACACTAACCAACACGAGCCAAAGTATCAATAGTTGGTTTAATTGCCAGAGTATCAGTGTACTTTACAGGCTATCACCTCAGATAATCTATGAGATATTTGAAGGGGGAAGGAGGGTGTCATAGTTTGGGAGGTAGCAGACAGATCTTCCTAAAGCGAACAAGGACTTTAATTGTAAAGTTGCTGACTTACAGGTAAAATCATGAAGAAACCGGAGCAGGACATGGAGGGAGAATCAAGCACAGCACACTGGGACTGAGAGGTGGGGAGATGAAGTTATCAGGAGACGAGGGACAGCTAGAGGTAATTACTGAAGATAAGTATGTGAAAAGCTTTCCCTTTTAGTTCAGCTCTTTGGTGACCACAACAGACCATAAAAAGAGCAGCAGCCACATTATTACCAAGGAAACCCCTAATTCAGCTCCTGGGCTTCCTGGTGTTCAAACTTTGACTTGGGTAGGATGAGCTACAGGACATTTCCTCAACAGGGTCTTGATTTCTCACAATTGGGTTTTAGAGACAATAAAAGTAGAGTTGACAAGACTGTGGAACACATAGATAAAGTAAGAGACGCCAAACACGTGTAAAGGAAAAGTAAAGAAAGGAAAGACAGCCGGGAGGGGGAAGTCCAGCTCAAGCCTAAAGTAGCATCATACTCTATGATTATTTTAATATTCTAATGAAGTCTTACATGATATGATTATATGCTTTCCAACACAGCACACAAAACCCACTGAGACACACACAGACGTCTCCTCCTAAAGACCATTTTGTCCGAATTGTCCGCTGGAACGTGACCCTGATTCTAATGCCTCCAGGCACTGAAGGCTTCTCAAGGCTGAGCGATACTGGCATCAAGACACACGCCAACATGCACGCACAAAAGTGCACACATACACACACGGTGCAAGAGAGCGGAAGAGCTGTTGAATATGGATATGATTTCTTTACTAGTAAATCTGCAGCCTCTAATTTAGCCCCAGACCTCAGAATAAAAATAAGAGCATTCAAATAATCACTAATGCAATCAGCAAGGACACTTGGTTCAGGCTGTTTTTAAAGCATCTTGCATTGTAAATAAATAGGAGCCACTCAAAATAAGCATTTGAAATTCAAATTTGGTGCAAAATTTCAATCCCAAATATAGATGTGAGGGAAATTAAATACCAGAACAGCTTATGTTTAAATGATTGGAATGTTGTAAAGCATTTAAATGTAGAGAACAGAGTTTCTTAAATAAAAGAAAAATTGACAGGACATGGCGTTCAGGAAGATTAACAGAAGAATCCAACAAAGAACGATGAAAACCAGAGAGCTTATGTACTTATGTACCAGAGAGCTTATGTACTGAAAGAAACAAGGAACGAAATGAACCAATCAGAAGACATGAGGAACAACTGAAGCAGGAGGGAAGCAGGTAAATTCAAGGAGAGAGACTAATAAACACAAAAGAAGCACAAAACTAAAACTCAAAAGGAAATAAAAACCAAGGCTAATACATTGCTAAGAGAAATAAAACTAAATGCACAATAAAAAACACAATAAGCAAATAATTTGGCAAAAACCTTCTAGCCATAGAAAACACACAGACGTCACCCAAATACAACGAGATAAATACAAATTTAATTCTGAACCATAACATGCAGGTAATTTACATCGAAGCAGGTTGTACAAACTGGATGACCAGCCACTATGCATGACAGATGCTGACAGACAAACTGGTTTCTTTGTAGCTACTGGTTAGCAGGTTCCTAAAGTAAATAAATCTCAATGTAAACACTTAAAATAAGAACAAACTTAGAGTTAATGATCCACTCCTCATACCATCATTGATTACGTTCTATACT